>PVJH01034591.1:0-20490 GCA_004026705.1 Nesogale talazaci
CCCAGCCTTTGCTCCTGTAGAGCTGGAATTGAACCTCCATCCCAGTGGGCCACAGTCCCACACACAACCACTGTGCCACCAGGGCTCAGCCCCACTTCAGTGTTTTTATGTGGAAACTGTACACAGAACAAGGTGCAGACCTTGAAATAGAAGAGAGAATGCTACTATTTCACCATTCTGTTCAATCTATAAACTTAGGAAATAAGTGGAGAAGCTGGACTATATGAAAGAGAAGATGGCATCATGATTGGAGGAAGGCTTATTGACAGTGTAGACTATGCAGATGACACAATCTTGCTTGCTGAAAGCAAGGAGAATGTGAGGAAGTTGATGAAAAAGAACAAAGATTGCAGCCTTCATTTTGAATTTTAACTCAAAGTGGGGAAAACTCCTAACAACTGAATAAATGTTAAACGTTGATATCAATGGATTAAAAAGCAGAAGTTTTCAAGGGTTTCATTTTATTTGCCCTGCAATCAACCCTTGAGGAAATAGCATCCAAGAAGTCAAATTACTTATTGCATCAAGTTAATCTACACAAGGTTTCTGTAAAGTATTGAAGAGCAAATATGTCACTTTATAGGACCCAAGGAAGCCTAACCCATGCCACGAGATTTTTAGTAGCTTCAAATGCATGTGAAAGCTGGACAGTGCATAAGGAAAACTGAAGGGAAATCAATGTATTTGAATTATAGTGTTGGTGATTAAGAGTGAAAGTACTATAGATTATCAGAAGGATGAACAAATCTGTCCAAGAAGAATACAGCAAGAAAACTCTTTAGAAATGAGGATGGTGTGATAGTTATATAATCTGTTGCCAATTTGATAATTGATGGTGAAAGGGTGAGTTTCTCTTGTCAATCATATCATAACCAAGGAGGCATCTGTGTTGGGATGACCTTCTTCTGAGGATTTTGGGAACTCTTGTATATTCCTACCTGGAGGTGGGAGACATGCTCTCTCTTTGCTCATGCCCAGATATATTCTCTACTGAGAAGGCACATGGAACTACACTAGTGCTCTCAGCTTTCAATGCTGCAATGCTTATAGCATCACTGGATACACTAGTCTTCCAACCCACTTGCCTGCAATCTTCCTACATTCAACGTCATTGCATGTGTTTTGTGAGTCTGAAGAGGACACTATAGACTGGTATCAGATATAGGGGTTAACATCAGATTTATGGACTTGATCTGGACTGGGCTGCAATGATTACTCAATATTTAATTGCTCTTCTACATAAAGCTCTAGTACACATATGACTGTCTATGCATTTGTTTCTCTACTCAATCTGAACTAACACAGATGACAAGACTTAATTGAACATATTTTTGGCATGCCATCAGGAGAGACCTGTCCTTGGAAAAGGTCACCATACTTGGTAAAGCAGAGCATCAGTGTACAAGAAAAAGACCCTCAACAAGAGGGATTAACACAGTGCTTGCAATGATGGTCTCAAATATAAAAACTGTTTCGTGAACGTGCAAGACTGAGCAGTACTTCTTTCTTGCATTAATTTTGTCTATGAATCAGAATAGATTATCTGATAACTAACAACAAAAACAGGTAGATAATATGTATATATTTGTTCAAATATCATGCGTACATTTCCTTTGTGGTATATTATCTCTTGGCCTATTATTGTCTATATATATTACCTACTGATTTATCATTTCTTGCAAATACATATATGATAAAGAGATGGAACAATTCTCTTCTTAATTTCTACTGTCTTTTCTTTCAATTATTTTGCACATAGTTTAACAAGAAATATGATATATGTACTTAGATTTATAGCTTTTAAATCCTTACAAGCATTTACTGATGAAGATAAAAGCCTACAACCTTCAATATAGCTTATAACTCAGTGTGAAGAAAACAGAAACCATCACAATTGGACAAATGGACAGCATCTATGATAAATGGGGAAAATATTGAAGCTGTCAATGATTTCGTTTTATGTGAATGAATAGTTAACATTAATGGGTTCAAAAATCAAGAAATGAAATGACCTTGTGAATATATACCTCATGAAAATTTGTTACCAAAAGTCTCTTTAAAGAGTTCATGAACAACTTTGTCTGTTTGTAGCAACAAACATTTTCATAAAATGCAAAAATAGTAGTGTAATACATTTTTTTTAAATTTAAAAATGCTGCAAGGCCTTGTTAGATTGTTAAAAAGCGGAATGTCTGGTCACTTTAACCATATATAAATGAGAACATTCTGAGTCCAATTTGTATCTGATATCTCATATGTGAACAAAAAAAGATATTCAAGCTCATACAAGGACAATATAAGAACAATCACAAAACTCGCTTTTGCAATTAATCGCATGGTCATAACTGGTAGGTAGAACTACCTTCTTGAACTATCCATTCTGTTTTAACTTTGGCCTCAGTTAGTTGTGGTTTTTTGCCTTGTGGGTGACCCAGACCTACATTCCTGTGTGGTCTATGTCATTAGATGTCGTCATGATGAGTTTGCTGTAATTTACCATTTACTTTTATCACAGGGCATGGTACCACTAAGATGTCTATGGGATCTCTTGGATACCAGACATATTTTTCTTTACGCCCATTTTGTAACAAAAGTCCAATTTCTTCTTGATAATGTGGGTCAATCCCACCACTCAGTACTGTGGCACCCTTCATGGTCTGTTGATCCAAAGGCATGAGAAGCCCAAAGTGGCCAGGGGAGCATTCGCAGCTGCGAGTTTCAGTGGAATCCATGGTGTTTCCAGGTGGGAGAATTTCTTCCTTAGGCGTGGTCTGTGGCAGTCATGTACTTTGGTGTCAATTTTATGATTGGACGTGTAGAGGTGGAGTCTAGTCTGTCAATCTGGGGATAGCCAATGAGACCTCTGTGTGGACATGACTTTCTCTGAGAACTCTGGGAAATCTCAAGGTATTTCCCTCCATGGAGATGAGAGACGATAGACTCAGTTCCTTAGAGATGGTCTACTGACAAAATACGATGGCAGCATAGACCCTGACTCCTAGGAACTTGAGGAGTCCAAGAAGAAGCCACAGGGGCGTACCCTGATGCAACCAGATCTCTGAAGCTGGAAAAACCATATGTCAAGCTGAGATGCTTCTGCTGCCAGTGGATACTGCTGATGGACCCTAAGCCCTGGAAACGAGGAGCCATGGGGAGACCGCTGCCAGTGATGGGATGTTTCTACTGCCGCTGGATACACAAGACTCTGCACCCACTGGCCTGTGATTGTCCTGGTATCATTGCATGTGCTCCCTGAGTAGAAAGAGGACTTTATAGACTGGCACCAGACATATGGGCTAATATCAGACTCATGGCCTTGGACTGGACTGGGTTGGGATGCTTTCTCAATGTTCCATTCCTCTTTATATAAATCTTTTCCTTTTATGCATATGCATGTTTATGAATTTGTTTCTCTAGTCTACCAGGACTAACATAGTCAGCAATGGTGGATAAGTTTCAGCATAGTTTCCAGATGGAGATCACCTAGAAATAAAGCTCTATGACCTTCTTTGGATCTTGCCAAATGAAAGTGGCATGGATAAAAAGGATTATTATTGGATATCATGCTAAATGATGAGTTCCCTAGATGAGGATTTATTGCACAGGTTTGCAGCAATAGATTCAATTCCATCAGCCCAAGCACCATGATGACTAGGCAGGTCTGCACACATTTTGGTTGAGTTGTGCATTGGAGTCCCATGAGCTGCACCAACTAACAATAACAAACATATTGTCAATTCTTCGTAGCCAACTTTAATTTTGAATACATAAAAAAGGAGTGGATAGTTTAATTTTTCAAACATAAATTCTAGGGCCCAACTAGCACTTAATCTTTGCATGTCCTTAGACAGATCACTTAATACATTTAATCATAAGTTCTTTCTCTGTAATGGGGCAAGCTCTAAAATTTTATCACCATGAAACAAATCATATGCTGCTTTCTGCCTTTTCAGCAAGTTCCTTCATCTTGTGGTGCTTTACATTCCATTGTAATTCAGATGTCTGATAGAATGAAATGGAAAAAGCATTACTTCCTCTAAAGTTTTCGGGATATACATTTGAAAAAGGAGGTGAGCACTTTAAAAATATAGCGCAGCAAAATAAAATATCCATTTGATGTCTACTTATTTGCATTATCTATAATTGCCATAGTTACATCAGTGATAGCATAATATGCACACAATGGTGCATTAACTCGAGGCAAACAAAGTTTACCAAAATCAGGGTTTTATATTGAAATCTGACAATTGCCAGTATGTTGAACAGAAGATGTTGCCTAGAGACGAATTTCAGCATCAGAGGCTCAATATTGCCTGTGATATTGTCTAAATTGAAGGAACATTACATACAAAGCTTATTATTGCAGTGTGGCTTCCTGCTTTTCTGAATCAAATTAGGGTTATAGCTGGAACCAAAACTAATAAAAGAGCAACCTTTATGTTTTCATAAAATAACTAGTAATGTATACCCAATAGTAATGAAAATGAGAAAAAATAACCTAGTAATATTTGCAAACTATAGACTATCAATCAA
Source organism: Nesogale talazaci (assembly GCA_004026705.1). NCBI lineage: Eukaryota > Metazoa > Chordata > Mammalia > Afrosoricida > Tenrecidae > Nesogale > Nesogale talazaci. The sequence goes on from PVJH01034591.1 coordinate 4,534, forward strand.
CAAAATTCCAATAATCTCTGTAAATTCCTATCTCTGGAAAGACAAAAGAATAATAAAAACTAGAAATTATATGTCAAATACTGTGACTTTAAATATCTATTTTTGAGCCACACAGTTATTTCTAACCAGCTAACCAGTTTATTACATAAAATCTTAGTGTGATTTTCTTTTGGAGAACATTTATTCTGACCTGATAGCTAAGTTGAAACATCCACTTTTACTTTATTAAGACATAGAATATTTAACTAATAGGGTTTATCACATATTAATTATTTTGCTGACAAAGCCCTTAGTTAATTGCAAACTTTTCAGTCTTTATGGAAGTCTAACAGAATACTCTATTAGTATTATGTCTTACATATCCAATATTGTAGCATTTAAAAAATGTGACATTTCAAAAGCTACCAATCTGGTTTTTTAATGATATTTGGTGTTTTCAGCTTTGTTTGTTTGTTTATTTTGTTTGTAATCAGTTGACTGTCTTTATGGGAAGGTCATAATATATTTGTTCCCTTTTCCTATGGTAAGATTTAAGAATTGGTTGCTTGATAATTAGAGATAACTTCAAAAACTCAACACTCCTGGAGAAAAGTAAGGGCGGAGCTTAAACTATCAGCTGTGTGTCTGTCTGATGACATCTCCTTGCCATATTAAACCATTTTGTTGAAAAGTCAGAAACTCAGGAAAATTCAATCCTCTTTGACCCTTCATCTTCTTCTAAGCTGGATGTTGCATCTGGCTCTTCCATCTCCTGTTGTGTAGTCTGCTGATTTCACAAGCTGTCAGCTGACTTGAACAGGACTGGACTGGCCTATTTGTACAACCTTGTAAGCCATTCAGTCCTTTTTACAGCACATACAAGTATTCCAAGAAACCACCTCACCACAGACGTTAAATGTTTTGGATCACAATACTGGTGATGAAAATCTTTCTAGTATAGAACATATTAAAATATAACACAGCCAAGGAAAATAGTAGAAAATAGGAAACAACACATGAAAAGTCTCAAAAAAATTCGCTCCCATAGAATCAACTCTGACTCAAAGTAACTGCCACCGTGGACGTCCAAGACTGTTAATCTTTATGCGAGTACATAGTCTAACCTACATGCTGAGGAATGGCTGGCTGTTTAAAAATGTTGCCCTAGCAACTAGCAGCCCAACAAGTGACCTGCCACTTGACCAGGACTTCTACACATAAAAGGATAGACCATTAAAAATATTGAATGCCCATACATTTGTCTTCTGTACAGCAATCTGCATATAGACATATTGTTATGTGCCATTGATTTGTTTTTGAATCATAGCGACCTTATGTACTGCCTGGTCCTGGGCTATTCTCATAGTTTTTATGTTTGAACTCATTGATACAACCACCATGTCCATTATTCTTGCTGAGATTCTTCTTTTTTGCTGCACCTGTACTTCATAAGTGTAATATCCTACTCCAGGTACGGTTCTCCTCTGACATTTCCAAGGTAGTAAGGATGGTAGTCTTACCATCTTTCCAAGAGGCATTCTTTTTTTTTTTTTTCAGGCATCACTGCCCTCTGGTGGTGGGAGTAGGAGGCCCAGCCTTTGCTCCTGGGAGCCGGAATTGAACCTCCATCCCAGTGGGCCGCAGTCCCGCGCACAACCACTACGCCACCGGGGCTCAGCTCCAAGAGGCATTCTGACTGCACTTTTTCCAAAATAGATTTGTTTATTCTTTTCACAATCCAGGATGCTTTCAATATTTTTTGCCATGCCCTTATTTCAAATGTATTGATCCTTCTGCAGTTTTCCTTATCCAATGTCCAACTTTCATGTACATGTGAGGGGGTCAAGTTCCCCTTAGTCCTCAAAGTAGCAAATGTTTTCAACATTTTAAAGAGGTCTTCTGTCCTATTGGCCTAGTGGTTAAGTATTTTAAATCCAGGTTACTGGCATCAAGTTAATTTGGAGCCAAGTCAATTCCACACTCAAAACTTTAATAGTTGACATTGGGGATGACCCTGATTAATAATGTAGAAATTATAGATAAACAAGAGGTGCTTGCTTCCTTTGGTCAAGGGAATGAAAAGAAAGAGGATGAAACTAGTATTACCCTAACAAAAATTATAAAATGGGAGGATTGATAAAACAGAAATTTATTTTTTTCAGTCTTCTGGAGACCGGGGCCTTTTACTCATGAAATATTGGTAATGTTTTAATCTCAAAAGCACAATATTCTTTTGTTTTGTTTTTCTTGCTATTACTGCTGTTGTTAATGTTGCTTGCTTTGCTTTGCTTTCCTATAGCTTTCTTAATTAAATCTGTGCTCTTTTTCATAATTCCCTAGCAAAATTTTTCTCCAGACACAGGTCTGCTTTGGATTAACCCTTTAATTCCAGTTTGGGTTCTTTTAAGGAAAATCAGACGAAGAGAAATCTTCAGTGACTTATGCGGTTGGAAAGTTATATATGATGCAACATTTTTGATCACTTAAAATTTAGAATAAAACATTTGAAAAATTTTGAATACTTTTTTTAATCATGATTCCAACACAAGGAACCTACATTATAGGTTATGAGCCCCTCATGAATAAGCACCAGACTATTAGTGATAAATAAGTATTTTTTAAACTTCTAATGACATACAAAATTCATCATCTGAATAATTATGTTGATTAAAACTGTATTTAATAATGTCAAGGGCAAGGATATTTATAGGTAAGTCATTCATCTTTATTTTATGTTATGATATATGAACACAAAGGCAACAACAATAATTATAGCTTGATATTTGACAAATGAATATGGTCTTTTATTTTAAATTAGACATGTGGTATGCTGAGAAGCTTACTTAGAATTTATAATTGTGCTGTCTGAATTTCTTACTATATAGAAGAATCAACTTAATCGTTTGCTGTAGGAAAGTAAGAGGTGGGTGGTAAATGTCATGCATTTTAAATTCAGACCACTGGCATCAAGTCAATTCTGGATGATAGAGGCCATATACTGTATATGATTTTAGCCTTAAGTCTTTAGGGGAAGCAGATAGTATCTTTATGCTGTAGGGTGCCTGATGGGTTAGAAATGCTTATCTGTGTCCTTATGCCTACCAGGAAGTGCTTCCATGGCTCTTCATTAAATGTTTTAATATACATAACTCCTCACAAAAGAAACTATTGGTAGGATATATGAAAAAAGAACTTATGTTAATATCTGATAAAAATTTTAATCCTGTATCTCTTTGTCTCTTGGTTAATATTTTGGAAAACTTCAACATTAGGCAAAACACTGAGGTTTCTCAAGTGCAACTTACAGCAAACTGAAAAAATAATGCTCCTAGATAAAAGATAGGAAATCAGAGAGGAGAGAACAAACATAAACATAGGGAATTTCTTCATCTTTTTCAACCTTAAACCCTCTGTCCACTGCTTTAAAAAGTAAGAGTACTGAAGTTCAAAAAATAAATATATGCGGCACAATTAAGAAGCCTGAAAATGAAAATCTTCTTGAAATAATTGGAGGTTAAACAAAAAACTGTAAAATAGAGATAACTCAAATAAATATTACAAAATAGAGGTAATATAAAACAATGGGCATTAAGTTATATGAGAATAGGAAATTATCATGACAGTGTCCCAGTCCTTTCCAGTCCCTTCTGACTCCTGGTAAGCCTGCATTGGGCTTCCTATGCAGAAACTCTTTACCAGTGCAAATCAACTTTGATTTCTTCTGCTGAGCTGTTGGTGGGTTTGAACTAACACCTTGGGGTAAATAATTGGATGCTTATTCAAGGCTCCTTATAAGTATTGATAGGGTACAAAAATACTTCCTGGACAATTATTTATTTTTTAATGACGATAAATATTAAATGTGATTTCTATCTAGAATAGCACTTCATGATATAAAAGACGAGGTACTCTGGAATCAGACGAACTTAGAATTAACTGCCTGCATTACAAATTAGTAACTCCTCTTCCTTTGAAAATTCCTGTAACAGTTTCATCATGTGCAGATTTATGATGAGCTTAATTGTACATACTGATGTAATTTAAGTCAGTTTTATTTGGGTGGGGAAGGGGTTCTAGCAAAATATCTTGAATTTTAACTAACAGAATGCGTGTTAAAAATTCATTATACATTAATTTTCTCCATCTGATTTTTTACAATTTTAGTTCATAGACAGCAAATGTTGATATTATATGAAAATGCTATTTACAAGCTCATGTTGTTGTCATAATAATTACTGTTGTTTTTAACTTGCCATGACAGGGAGTTAAAACTATAAAAGAAGTGATAAGTAATTTGCCATGAGTCAAAAACATGGATGTTGAGTATTTGTGGGACAATTTTTATGTTAAAAATGCTAGCATAGTCTGTCTTTTCATCACAATTTACTTACATAAAAAATTATAAGATTGTTACACTTATCCATAATTATTAGGCTTAGATTTCATTGACTTGACAAGAAAACGGATCTTCTATTTCATATACAAACCACATTAATGCAAACTCATTGATTTATTTTCTGAATGCCAAAATGCAATTGTATTCTTTTTAGTTTATTAGTACCAATTATATATTTGATCTAGACTTAATTTGTCTGTTTGCTTCAACTTTGTATTTTTATTTTCATGCTTATGGTTTAAACAAACTACAGGGCATTAATTAATGCAAGTAATCCCCCTCTTACAGAATTTAATTTGAATTGGTTATCTCAATATAAAATATTTTATATTGGATACTGAGCCTAACAATGGGAGATATTATGATGCTCTTCTGAAAATATCTTGAAGCAAGACACTCTGGGTAATAAATCTGCTTGAAAACGTTGGCGTGTTACCGTGGCAATGATGATTTAACCTGGTAAAACTTCAAAGAGAAGGAATTCACAGAAACATGTCTGGTATTTGTAAGACACTAGGACCAAAATCTGAGAATATGAAAAACTGAGCAGCTTCAAACAAGGAGTCACAGGGTTAGAGGTTCAAATTAAAGCTCAAGACTTTCACTAATGAAAGAGGCCTTGAAACATAGATTATTTTGGGTGATATAAATGAGCCACAATGTAGCTATATTAATCAGAAATTGAGAAGGGTACTACATCAAAAATTAAAATCCTCCAAATGTAATTTTACAATCAAACAATGCATCGTATTGTTAAATCTACTGAAAAAACCTCAAAATGTAAAATGTTAATATGTCTCAGGGATTAAGCTACTCCTGATCTAAGTCATAATATTTTTATTGCTTCATATATGTATGAAAACTTTAAAATGAACACAGACGACTGGGGGAGAGTTAAAGTATTTGAAGTACGGTTCAGGGGAGATGGGAGAGACATTGAAAATAGCTTGAATTTCCAGGAAAAAACCCTAAATTATCTTGGGATAATTAGATTATTCTTCAGAAGTGAGAATGGTGAGGTGCCATCTCACATAATTTGGAAATATTGAGAGGAGAAAGTAGTCCCACAAAAAGAAAAGCATGCGTAAAAATAGAAACTCAGTGAAAAAGAGGAAAACTCTCAAGCAAATGGATTAAACAACCGAGTAGTTGAAAAAAAAAGACTCAAACATAGCAATTTTGATGATAAGTTAGAACTCTGCAATATTGCATTATGGTGTACACATAGTTGCAATCAGTTTGAGTCAACTAAATTACACGTAAGAATAATAACAATGACACAAGCAAATGAAGAAAAATGTAAAGAAAAATAGGATGAATTACTGAATCAAAAGTACACTGTTGGGAACTATGCATGTTTAGCATGGTTTACCAGATGAGCACACACATTTTAAATGAAGAAATTCAGTGGAGGTATTTTTTAGAAACAAGGTTTCATCTTGCTTCAACAGACTGAGTCTACGTCAATTGCAATACATTAGAAGGAAAGATCAGCCCCCAGAAAAGGCATCGTGATGGTAAAGTATAGGAGCTTTGCGCAGCATATATACACAATGGAGGACACCTTTTGATCTTTAGACTGCTTCTTACATGAACATTGTGCAATTAATCAAGTCAAAATCTTTGATGATGGCACTCTATTCTCCGTTGAACTTGACGTTGCCTATTAGTTCAGTCGTCAGGATTTTGGAGTCCTTTACATTGAGTTTAATCTCTACTGATGGACACAATCCGGGCCCATCATCAGGAAGCTCTTCAATTCTTCCTGACTTTCGGCAAGCACAGTTGTGCCATGTGAGTGCTGCAGGTTGCTAACAAATCACCCTTCGGTCCTGATGAGATATTCTTGATTTAAACCATTACTCTGCTTTTGCCTTGTCTTCCACTCATTACAGAGATTGAATAAACATAGTGAGGGGACACAACTACGGCACACACCTCTCCTGACTTTAAACATGCAGTGTTCTTTTGTTCTATTGCCACCGCTGTCTCCTGATCCACGTACAAGAGCTCTGAACTCCCCACTGTTCTCAATGCCAGCTTTTAAGGCAGGGTTTTCTACAGAAACACAACCAGGACACATATGATTACACATAAAATAAAAGGCCTAAATGAGGATGTCCAAAAATAAAAGATGCTTTCAAAGCTATGCATTATTTATTTATTTTACAAACTCACCTCCAATAGATTCTCCACAACGCTTAATACGTTTGTCAAATCTGTGATCAATTGTTGGAAACAGTTTTCCAACTCATCTGCTTCAATTACTCTAAGCAATTCCCTTGCTATTTTCTTCACCTCATCTATGTCATAAAATGGCTGTCATTTCATGCCCCTCTGCATTCATGGAGACAATAAGACATTGCACAGATTGAGGTCAGGTAAGTCACATGTGTAGGGCCAGAGAGACATGCTGGTTTTTGCCCCAAACTGACACAAGTAGGTGACAGTATGAGAAGCTGCTTTGCCATGAATGTAAAACCAGTCCCCATCTGTTACAAATCAGACTTTTTGGTCACACACTGTTATGGAATCTTTTCAGAAGCTCTAAAAAAGAAGCCTGACTAACAGTCTGAACGAGTGGAACGAACTCCAAATGCATCATCCTCATCACAACGAAAAGACAAATTTGCATCATTCATCCTTCATTTACGTGGCTAGATTTTTTTTTGGGAGGGGGCGCAAAGTGAGGGTGGCATCTTCCACTGGCTTGACTGGTGTCTGGCCTCAGGGTTGTAAGAATAACATCACGTCTCTTCACTAAGATTCGTCTTGGGGAAAAAAACTCTAGGTAGATTTGGAGGTGTTCTTTCACAGTATGGCATGTTTTCACTTGACACTCTTTTTGCTGGTCAGTCTGAAAATTTGAGGCATAACTTTTCCAGCAACCCTGGTTATTCTTAAATATTCCATTCTATTTCAATGAACTGATCTCTACAATAATCCGGATAAGTTCCCCATGGTTTCAAGTTTCAGATAGTATTTGTTTGTTTGTTTGTTTTGTAATTGAATAGTTTCATCCATTATATTTTCCTCAAGCTCACTATGACAATGTTTTTGTATGTAGACGTATCTCCGTCAGCCTATTTCCTCCCTATAGAATTCCGAGACGCCAACTGCACTCTCCTTCAGTCCACTGAGCTCCCACCATTCTCAGCTGGTGAGTTTTCTGTTTTAAATTGTCACACATGTCTAATCTCTTTAACAAAAGTTTAGGCAGCCATTAATTAATGCAGAAGTTAATGTTTTATTTTTCATTCTCTTTCATCTACATTTTAATATAAATAACAAGTAAAAAACATGCTGCTGATAGGCGCTGTCTAGTCATTTTTGACACAACAGAAGGAAACTCTGTCCAGCCCTGTTCCATTCTTACAAGCACTCTCTGTGTGAGTTCATGGTTGTGGGCACATATGTTGCAGGCATCCATGGTCTTGAGGGTTGCTTTCTCCTTCACTGCCCATCCACTTTAGCAAACATGACGTCTGTCTTCAGGTTTTTTCCTGACAACATGTCCGAAGTATGAAAATTCAATGTCAACAACCTTTCCTCTAAGGAGCACTCCTGGCAAAACGTTTTGTTTTTTTTTTTCCTTTTATTGTTTTATTGTTTTTTTTCCTGTCCAGGGTGCTTTCAATATTTTTCTCTATCACCATAATAAATAATTGATTCTTTCTTGAACTCCCTTATTCAATTTCCAACTTTCATATTCATATGAGGCAATTGAAAATATAATGAACAGAGACTGGGACACATTAGTTCTCAAAATACCATTTTTTTCTCTTTAGCTCTCAAAAGAGTTCATGTGCAGCAGATTAGTCTAATGCAACATGTCTCTTGATCTCTTGACTGCTGCTTTTAGGAGAATTGATTGTCTATCCAAGCAAGAGAAAATCCTTGACTACTAAAATCCTTAACAGCTATGAACACTCTTTAAAATTTTACTCAGAAATTTCCTCGATTATCTTAGTTCCTCAATTATCTTATATAGTTACACTAAATACACCAAATATTCTATTTTAATTTAGATAAACTTTTTATCACTCCATAAGAAGTATTTCTCTAGTTCCATTGTCCCACCATTTGCTCATTATCATGTCTCAAAGTCTCAGAAAGATCATATTTCACATTCTGCTACTGGACATCATATGTCTTTGCAAGATGATAGAGAATGTTTTCTATAGCTGCCCTCACGTTCATATAACTCCTGACCAGAATTTCCCTTATCAAAATTCTTATGCTATCAATATGCTTATCAATAGTCTTGCCAATGAAAGTTTTTACAGTTAGATACCTTTCAACATCCCCAGCCTTAATCCATCGCCCTATTCCAAACTGACTTCCCCAGTGCATTTTTTTGAGCAGCAACTCTGCTCTTTATTACCAAAAATTTTAACAGCAACTTCGTGCAGGTGTAACAGAAATCTCTAAAATGGATGCTTTAACCAAGCCTACATTATTTTTTTCACAGTTTAAGAAGGTGAAAGTGTGAACCCAGGGAAACAATATGCAGAAGCAATGATATTAAATGTGTTTTTTCTAATGCAAATCTCTGTACCTCTAGCTACAAGACCTTTTCCTGCACAAGTCTAAGTAAGTCATAGTTACCAGAGCACATTTTGATAGCCCACCTTCTTTATATAAAATGAGTTTTCTGAGAAGCAGGGGTGGATTTTCCTACCAGCTTCCTGTGGATCCACGATGCTAGTCAAAGGAACCACCTTGATGCAGAAGAGATCTGTGATATCGGTAGAGGAGCTGCAGAACCCAATATCGGAGCAGGAGATAGAGCTGTGCGCTCCCAGTCTACTGAACAAGTCAAGCTTCATGTTTTGGGGCAGGAGGCTGGCAGGGGTGGGGGGTGTCCCTTAGCTCTTGGCACTTAATTGGGTCTGATGGGCATGTCAGTGACTCATGGAGCTTGACCTGAATGAAGTTTACTGCAGAGTAGCATGCCCTGTGGTCTAAAAAAACTTTGCCACCTGTCCTGACTCAACAACTTTATCCCGAACAGTTCTCATTTTTCTTGCAACTGGTTGACTTTCTTAATAAGCTCTAAAATAATAATTTATATGTGTGGCCATTGCAACAAATTACCAAACTCAGCAGCTGAAGAAGTGCATTTCTGTGAATGACAGAGTATAATATTAGGAGAAGGTTTTCTTTCTTTCTTTCCTTTTTTGTTATCTCTGGAGTAAAGCTCTTGTCTCTTCTGAGTTTTTTTCTGTTCCTAGACAATTGTCATACAGATCAATATGGTCTTGCCTATTTGATATATGTTATGTCTCAAAAGAGATCAATGTAAACGATACCAACTTACTTCATATAACAAAGACAACCCCTTCTAAAATGGGCTTATAATCTCAGGGACACTGGACAGCCTATACAACACCCATTTTAGAGAGGTATGTTTCAATTAATAACATATATCCTGTGTTGAAAATTGTTAGAAAGTATTTGCTGACATCAAAGGCTCTGTGTTATAGGCATCTGGGTGTTTCAAGTCTGTAAGCATAGGACTACCATTTAGCATACTAATTTAATATAGTAATATTGTATATTTATTCCACAATGATATACAGAGTTTAATGAACAGAGATAACACTTTTGATTATTTTCAAATATAGGCCAACTACATGCAGTCCCAGCTAACATTGCATATAACATTATAAACTCTTCCTTAATTTGCTATTCATTATCACCATCAGAATCAGATATCCTCAATTAAATGACTTCAATTTGCAACAATATTAGTTGTGTAGTTTTTCAGACAGAAATCCCTTTTTATTGCATTTCCTTTTTGTCTCTGGTGCGTTTAATGTTTTTAGGGATAGAGGATTTTCTATCTTGCCAATCTGAGAGTTCTATGCAATCTAAAGCTTACACCAAATGTGATTTCTTGCACCCTGCAGTCATTAATAGGGCTTCTCACACTAGCAGAAGAGAAATGACCTATTCCACAGCATGCTCATAAGTAGCAATCACAAATGTGATTTGCAAGCATGCTTTCTTAACTTACGAAACCTATTATTGCCACATTCACTTACTGGAAGTTATATTAATGTCAATTAAATAATGTGTTTTTGAATATTAAGAATTTATAATGCAATGCAGAATTCCCAACACTGTCCAAATATTGATAATTAATTCCTTTATCTTTATAGTATACACTCTTATAAGAGAATTTAAGTGATTTACATATGTACCGTCTCCATTTCAATGAACGGCCATTCTTTAAAAAATAAATATTCAGGGAGTAGTGACTATATTAATAAATATTCTCTTTTTTAAAATAAACATTCTCATATATACAAATCTAGAGGCCGCTATTTGCTGCCATTCTACTTTACAGATGGATGGTTTCTCTTGAAAATATGGTGGAAGTATATGAGACAGAGTCTTGCGGTCTTCACTTCAAAGGGACAATCTGGATGTATTTCTTCTAAGTAGATTTGTGTGTTCTTTTTTCAGTCCAGAATCTCCTGTGGTCTTCTCCAGCTTCATAATTCAAATGTATCAATCATACGGTCTTCCTTATTCAATGCAAAATTTTCATATCTGTCTAAGGCAACTAAAAATGCAATGCCTTGGGAAAGGCTCACCTTAATCCTCAAAGCAACATCTTTGCTTTTCAACACTTTAAATAATTATTCATAATATAGTACTTTCCAAAATGTTTGCATGCCAACTAATTCTTTTTGATACATTGACTTTTTGTCTGCTTTCCAATTCTTTTGATATTTCTTGTGTAATTCTATACTTTGTAGAATCTTTCAGTATTGCTGCTCAAGGCTTGATTTTTTTTTAGTTCTTTCAGTTAAAATATGCTGCTTCTTCTTTTTTTTGGTAGTCAAACTCCAAATCTTTGTACATTTCATGACAATGTTTGTTTTGTCTTCTTGATCTGACTTTTGAAATTTTCTATTCAATGCTTTGAGGTCATCATTTCTGAGGAGTTAAGTTTCAGAGTATCTTGTGATATCCACGATAATCTTGTCCTTATTACAGGTATTTTTTTTGAGTTGGATAAATATTATTATTATTTTCCAGTGCTTTTATTGGGGGCTGTAACAGCTCCTAAAACATTCCATAGATCATTTGTATCAAGTATACTTGTTTACATGTTGCCATCTTCATTTCCAATATTTTCTATTTGAGTCCTTGGTATAAGCTCCTCTTTTCCCTTCCCCTTTTTAAAAATCATTCCTTTTAAAAAGATCATTGCGTGGGGACCCACACAACTCCTATCGTGATCAGCACACACATCAATTGAATGCATACCACATTTGCACACCTGTTGTCATCAGTACACCAGAAACATTCTCCCTCCACGTAGACCTCTAGTACGAGCTCCCCATATTTCCCCTTCCTCCTTCCTCCCACTCCCCCATGAAGGCTGAATAACTTACACAATGTTATTACTTTTTCATATTATACTCAGTCTGATGGACCCCTTAACCCACTTCCCTGTTGCCCATACTCCAGAGAGATCATATATAGATCCCTGCAGTTGGTTACACCCCTCTGCCTCACTCTCCCTCTGCCCTCTCGGTATCACCTTTTGACCATGGTTATACTTATTTACAAGCCCACCAACAGAGTATAAGAGTTCCTATATCTCCACAATTCTCTATCATATTTTTCTTTTTCTTAGAAATTTAAAACCTAGGGCTGTGAGCGTTAGAAGGGATCTTGTCATTATGTTGGTTTCTGAATGAGAACCTCTTTTCATGTGCCTGTAAGTAACTCAGGTCTCTTTGTAAACTGTGCAGACTCTGTGTCCATGCTATTCTTTCCTTGCTATAGATTTGAAATGTGCTGTAGATTTTAGTAATCAGTCCTTTGTATGTTATGTGTTTCCTAATTATCTTTTCCCAATTTGTGCACTCTCATTTTACTCTTTATTATGAAATACTTTGCTTGATACAAGGGTTTCATGCTAATAGGTCCTATTCATTGATTTTGTTTTCTGCTGTCTGTTCTTTTTTTGTTATATCTGATAGCCTATGCACTGCTGGCATCAGAGCCCTCTGACTAGTCTCAATTATTTCACTTATGATCCTGCTAATTTTGGTATTTATCTTTAAACCTCTGATCCACCTGGAGTTTGTTTGTATGCCTGAGCTGAGATCTGAATCTTACTTCATTCTTTTGCAGAAGGATGCCCAATTTTTCCAGCATATATTGGACTGTTTTTGAAAATTAGTTGTCTATAGGCAGGTCCTATTATTTCTGGGGTTTCTCTTCTGTTCCATTGGTCTATGTATATATCATTATACCCATAACAGACAGTTTGGACAACTGTGCTTCTGTAATAGGTGTTGAGGCCATGTAGGGAACTGATCACCTTATGTTTTCTTTTTGAGAAGACCTTAGCTTACCCTAGACTTCTTCCCTCTCCATATAAATTTGGTGATTAGATTAATTTTTTTTCATTCCTATGTGATGGCATCCAAGAAGCTATGATATTGATCATAAAGTCAAAAGAATTAGAAAACCAAGGCACTTTCAACAGATTTTCTAAGTGAGAAACATCAGAAAGAAAGATTCGGCTTCCTTTGTTTCCAGGAAATCTCTCAATAAAAGCTCTATGGATCAGAATGGTTTGATCCACGGCATATTATAAAGATGATGAAAGTATCACCTATATACTCCAGTACAAGATGACCCAAGAATGGGCTGAGATACTTAATTTTACAACAAAAAAGCTGAGAAAGCTTATTGACTAGAGTATAAGTCCACCAGTACATTTCAAAATAAAAAGAGATACCAATAAAATTACATTAATGGAGGCTTCAGTAGGCTAAATGTTGTTTAATAATTGTTTCAAAGAAAATAAGGAAACTAGCTCTGCAAGTGGACAAGAGGGTCAATGGAAACAATATGGTATTGACAATAACTTTAAAACTCTGAAAGTACAAAAACCTTAGCTCAATTATCAACAAATCTAAAACACAAGAGTTAGAATCCTTGAAAACTGGATACTTCCTCATCATCTCTATTCAGATTTAGCTGGTGTGAGGATATCGGCATAGACATTATGATCCTCACTGAGTTCATAGCCACCATCATCACCGCTGCTAGTCTCATACAAAACTCTGTCTTCTCTGTCATCCATAGCATTTCCATTGCCACATTTCTTGAAGGAGTGTTGCACCATGTCTCTTCCCATGCATCATGAACCCACTTTGTTATCAATCTGGGTTGGGCTTCATCACATTCCAAGTGCTTTCATTCATGCTTGACCATTCATATCACATTTTTCCTCACACAGTCTTTGAAAGGTTTATTCAAACACACTTCTAGGGGCTGCAATAAGATGTAAGTCCACCTAGAAGAAGGACCAAAGTATCTTGGTCAATTTTTTTTAAAGTCATCAGATGCCAGGGATCTGAACACATCCCAAACTAGCAGTGGTGATTTTTTTTTCTTTAAGGCTGGTGGTCCAGTGGTCCATTCCAAACTTCTTCCAGTCCTTTTGTGTTCCATATCCATCATTCAGTCTTTAATATGTACTCCTGGTGGGAATTTCATTTTTTAGGCAAGGTCTTTCTTTTAAAAAAAATAATGGTAGGCTGCAGCTTACTTCCATTAGCCAAACATGGCAGAATGAGTGTGTTAAGGTTGTGTTCATTTCCTGTGGTTCTGAGTAAAATAGTAGCTTTGTCTCCCAAATTTGTCACCATTCTGTTGTTTGGAAGCTCAGAGGCATAGTAGTTTCAACCATATTCCCAATATCTCACGTCATAGTTATGGATCCTTCTTTGTATTGTGGTGAATGAATGGATTGACATCACATCTAATCAAGATCTTTGGCAACTTCTGTGAAATCTTCACTCTTTGTTGCAAACATAGGGCAATACTATTCATGAAGCAGGTGCACCATCCAGCAGAAGCAATGAAATTTTCAATGCCTGATGCTTTTAATTTGTCACCTTTATACCTTTTGATGGCCAATTTGATAGGTAGATTTATTGTGCCAACACAATCAATGAACACATGTGGGATTAATTGGAGGGTGTATAGATAAATGGTTTCATAACCATTGCCTTTCTTTTCTCTGGCTCTGATGGTTGAACAAGTGCTGTGGCTGCTTTAGCTTTTTCTCTACCTCAATTTGTAAGCTATACTACCTGTGGGACACTTAAATAGTGGACTGTGTCATTTAGTCTGAGGTTCCATCAAACTCTGCTTAGCCAGGCTACTGGAATATACATCTCTGGAGCTGAGCAATGTTGGACTCTGTCATCTGGCTGACATTGGTGACCTGCCTAGCTGTTTGCTGTCTGTGGCTAGATAGCCTGAATCGCTCTACAGAGGACTAGCCAGCAGCCCTCAAGACTTGAAGGACTACCAGTGTATAAGCTGTCTCACGGAGGTGGGTTTCACTGAGTCATTTGTCCCAAGATGCAGAAAGGTAACTTAAAATCGGAAGTGCAAGTTAGAAAAACAGCAGTAATCTATCTAACTCAAGACATCTGAGCCCCCAAAGTTTATCATCAATGGCAACATTATGTGAAAAAACAAACAAACAGACAAACAAACAAACATTGGTCCAAAAGACATGCTCCCAGGTTTTTTTTTTAAGTTTACTATTAAAAAATGGTAGGGAACTAAATCTGAGAGCAAATGAAAATAGGACCTTTGAACTAGAGAGGCCTGGCCAGGTGTAGCAGGCACTTCTCCATCTATGTGACAGTCTTGAGGCAATTCTTACAAGGCAGCAAGGGCAAATTTCTGTTTTCTTAGATTATCCCAGGCCTAGGTTCCCTTAACCCTTCACGACTACTATTTAATTTTTTTTTCTAATTTGTTCTATGTATCCCAATCCTGTGTTTACAGCAATCATTTGCCAATTTAGGTAAATGTCTCATTTGACTATTTGGGGCTTTTTGTTGTTGTTGTTGATGTTACTGCAAAATACTTCGCTTAGCTAAGTATAATGCTTAGCTCTGACTCTATGGCATTATTATTATTAGCAAATACCATCTAATCACTGGGTAAAACCGAAGATGCTGCTTGTTAGTTCTTAAATCAGGTCTGACACAGGGTGACTGTGAAAAGAGCCAAACGTTGCCTGCTCCTTTGTGACCATTGGTATATTTGATTGGCATACCATTGGTATATTCCTCTGTTGTCGTTGAGTATTGTCTTTGAAGATGAAAGATGAATCTTATATCACAATGGTAGACTGTATCCTATTGCAATTCCTAAGATTTTCTTTCACCAGTTTTCAGAAATATATTAGCTAGGCTTTTCTTATTATTAGTTTAGATACTTTGCTGAAACCTGTTTGCTAAAAGTTACCTTACTGAAATTTGAAATATCTGTAGCGTAGCATCCAGGAACACAATCATATGCAAGCTACCATAGTATGACAATCTGTAAATAGGTGGTTGGGTGAGGATTTTTAAATTACTTTCCCAAATTAAGCTACATGGACTTATGCTTAACTTTTTAATGGAATAGTGTAAATGTATTGCTTACCTAACAGTTTTAAATAAAACGTTGTTACCCAAAAGATAAATTTACTTTAAAATTGTTTTGATATTTGAAATTCTTAACACTTTTCTATAAAATAC
>PVJH01034592.1:0-20379 GCA_004026705.1 Nesogale talazaci
CCCCCCCTCATAAACCCTTGATAATTTATAAATTATAATTATTTTGTCATGTCTTACACTGCCCGACATCTCCCCTCACCTACCCTTCTACTGTCTGTCGCCCAGATAGGGGTTATATGTAGATACTTACAATCAGTTCCCCTTTTCTCCCCCACCTTTCCCTTACCCTCCTGGTATGGCTATTCTCATTATTGGTCCTGAGGGGTTTATCTGTCCTGGATTCTCTGTGTTTCCAGTTCTTATCTGCAGTAGTATACTGGTCTAGCTAGATTTGTAAGGTAGACTAGGATCAAGATAGTGGGGTGGGGTTGGGGGAAGCATCAAAGAGCTAGAAGAAAGTTGTATGTTTCATCAGTGCCATACAGCAACCTGACTGGCTCATCTACTCCCCATGACCCCTTTGTAAGGGAGTGTCCAGTTGCCTACAGACAGCTTTGGGTCTCCACTCTGCACTCCCCCCTCATTCACAATGATACAATATTTTGTTCTTTGACGCCTGATACCTGATCCCATTAATAGCTCATGATCATACAGGCTGATGTGCTTTTTCCATATAGATTTTGTTTCTTCTCAGCTAAATGGCCGTTTGTTTATCTTCAAGCCTTAAAGACTCCAGATGCTATAACTTTTGATAGACAGGTACCATCAGCTTTTTTCACCACATTTGCTTATGTACCCGCTTTGTCTTCCACGATCGTTTCAGGAAGGTGAGCACCATGGAATGCCAGTTTAATAGAACAAAGTTTTCTTGCATAGGGCCCAATGACCATCTGCTACCTTAATACTGAATCTATAAATGTATGTGCACAGATGCATTTCCCCACTGCCTTTGGCTAGTGCTCTTCACGTAATTGTCCTCTCATTTGTTTCACATCCAGCCTGGTCAAAGGATACTTATTTTTTAAATATATCTTTAAAAACGAAATGAAATTTAGTTTTGCTTAAGTGAAAGTCTGCTTACATGAAAAGATAAGAGAGCTTTAGAATTAGAGTTTTTGTGGTTCAGAGTGATTCCTCGCTGACACCAGGCCCTACGGGGACAACAATGAAGAAGCAGGATTGGGATTGTACCATCCGACCCCACCACACCATGAAGAAGCAGGATTGGGATTGTACCATCCGACCCCACCACACCATGAAGAAGCAGGATTGGGATTGTACCATCTGGCCCCACCATACCAGGGCGAAACACTAAGGGTGTACAAGAGCTCTTAGAGTTCCCGAGAGAGAGGGCCAAGGGTATACTTTGGGGCCAGGGTGTGGCATGCCATCGATCTCAATTGGGGGATACTTTTGGAGGTCAAAGAACAGAACTTGAACTATTTACAGGTTTTTATTTTGTTATTAATTTTAATTTTTTACATATATATTGGGCATGGTTTTCTTTGTTGTTATTATCATTTTATTTTCTTTGGAGGCTTCATCTTAGGATGCCTGTTTTTTTTCTAGTACATATTGTTATCTCTATAGGTCTATCTAGATAAGATAGGCTGGATGAGTGGTGTGGTGGAGAAAATGTCGGGACTGATGGCTCCAGGAGGTACATGGGAGGTGGGAAGGAGGGGAGAAAGAGTGATTCGATCAACCCAGGAATAAGGGGACAACAAGTGATTCAAAATCAGTGACAAGGTGGGTGTGAGAGGCTCAATAGGGATTGAGTCTCAGAGAGAAAGTACTGAAACCCCAATGGAGGCTGAACTATTTACATGAGTGGTACAGGAGGAAAGGAAAAGGAAAAGGAGGAAAGAACTGGGGGGGGGGGGAGAGGCATTTATGGAGGTCAAAATACAAATATGTACAGAGGTGAATATACTTATATATGATGATGGGGAAATATATAAATATGCATACCCTTATAAGGGTTAGTATTCAGACAGTAGATGGGCATTGGGCCTCCATGCATGCATTTCCTCAATACAAGAACACTTTGTTCTATTAAATTGGCATTCCATGATGCTCATCTTCCCCACACAATCACTGAAGACAAATGTGTACATACGCAAAAGTGGTGAAGAAAGCTGATGGTGCCTGGCTATCAAAAGATGTTGTGTCTGGGGTCTTAAAGGCTTGAAAATACACAGCAGCTATCTAACTCAGAAGCAACACAGCCCACATGGAAGAAGCACACCAGCATGTGTGACCACAAGGTGTCAAAAGGATCAGTAACCAGGCTTCAAGAACTAAAAATAATATCAGTGTGTGCCCACCTTCCAGATATGATTTCTGATGACAAATGTGTACATAAGCAAATGTGGGGAAGTAAACTGATGGTGCCTGGCTATCAAAAGATAAAGCGTCTGGGTTTTAAGGGCTTGAAAGTAAACAAGTGGCCATCTCTAGCTCAGAAACAACAAAGCCCACATGGAAGAAGCATGCCAGTCTGTGTGATGATGATGTATCAAAGGGATCATTTATCAGGCATCAAAGAACTAAAAATCCTATCATTCAAAAGGAGAGGGGGTACAGATTGGAGACCCAAAGTCCATAAATAGGTAAGGCGACAGCCCCTTACAGAGGGGTTGTAGGGAGGAGGTTCAGTACAGCAACATTGAAATATATAACTTTCCTCTAGTTCTTAAATGCTTCCTCCCACCCCACTGTCATGATCCCAATGCTACCTTACAAATCCAGGTAGACCAGGGAATGTACACTGGAGATAGGAACAGAGTAATTCAGGACAGATGATCCCTAAGGCCCAGGGGTGAGAGTGGTGATGTCAGGAGGGAAGGTGGAGTAGAAAAAAAGAGGGAACCTATTGTAGGGATGTACATATGACCTCCTCTCTGTAGTATGGACAATGGGAAAGTGGGTGAAAGGACACATCAGACAGTGTACAACGACAAAATATTGACAATTTGTAAATTATTAAGGGTTCATTGGAGGAGAGGGCATGGGGAGGTAAAGGAAATATGAGGAGTTGGTTACTGGAGGCCTAGGTAGAAGGAGAATGCTTTGAGAATGATGATGGCAACAAATGTTCAAATGTGGTCTGCATATAATTGATGTATGTATTGATTGTGAAAGTATGAGCCCCCAATAAAATGATTTATATATATATATATAAAAAGAAAAGCAAAAGACAGAGTAGTTAGAGGATATAAATATTAGAAAAAGAAAAACTTTTGCTTAAAAAGTTACTTAAGAAAACAATGATTTTATTTTCAAATATAATTGTGATTATATTTTAAAGTCTGGAGTATTAATTAAAGTTCAAAATAATTTAATAGATTCAATACTATTTGTCATGGAAACTTATTAAATTACCTATGAAATTTTAAAAAGATCAAATGAAATATAAGGCATAAGAATTCACTACCATTTTGTTCTTAATTATTGTCCTGCAATTGCATTCCCAAGCATGATACTTGTATATCAAAACTAAAATTTTATTATTTAAACATATTAGTTTCTTTAATGATAAAATGTTTTTACTGCTTATATTTAAGGTAGCAAACAATGTTGAACAAAGATTTAATCCTAGTTTAAAACAAAAAAGAACTGGGTTTCTCTCACGCTCCTTTGAGTATAAAGATATTAAACAATGAAATGAGCTTCCCAGAGGCTAGTTACTCCGCCATGTACAAATGACAAGGATAAACTCAGTCTCCCTTTACAGAGGGCTTGAAAACCAGTTGCCTAATTTTTTTAATCCTATTGTTGGCAGAATGATCCAAACACTAAAAAGAATATTGAAACAACTAAAAAGGGAGCCAGAGTTTCTGAATAAATTCTGTGTTCTTTTGCCATTTGCTTTGGCAAACTGTTGGCATAAAGGTAGCTGATGTGACATTTAAAATGCCACTTTCTTTCTGCCACTCTTATACCCACTAAAGCCTTCCCAGACAGACAGGGCCACTCACTTAGCACATCTCCATTCATTCATATACAGATGAAAAATGACTTAATTTTTAAAAAAAGAAAAATGACTTAATTTAAGGTGCTTGTTCCAACGTACTGCCAAAAAAAAACAAAAAAACCAGGAGGACGGCAGGAAGATGGCAGCCAGATAGGAAGCTCACGCCCAGAGCTCCTGGAGATCAATGTCGAAAAAGCATTCGACAATATTCAACACCAATTCCTGTTCAAGACACTCAAGAAGATGGGAATAGAGGGAAAATTCCTCAAGACAATACAAGCTGTATATGAAAAACCAAAAGCCAATGTGATAGTCAATGGAGAAAAGACAAACACAATCCCATTGAAAAAGGGGACCAGACAAGGATGTCCATTGTCCCCACTCTCATTCAATATTGTATTGGAGGTTTTAGCTAACAGCATAAGGCAAAGAAAAAACATATAAAGTATAAACCTGGGGTAGGAAGAGGTAAAATTATCATTATTTGCAGATGATATGATTCTATATACAGAAAATCCCAAAAAGGTCCACAAAGGGATTACTGGAAACATTAGAGGAGTATGGCAGAGTGGCAGGATACAAGATTAACAATAGAAGTTGATTGGTCTGCTGTACACATCAGACAAGACCACAAAAGAGGAGATATAAAAAGAGGTACCCTTCACAGTAGCCAAGCATAAATTGAAATATCTAGGGATATACCTGACAAAAAGAACAAAAGATCTATATGAGGAAAATTACAGAACACTATTACAAGAAACCAAGAATGGCTTCAAGAAATGGAAAAAATATCCCATGCTCGTGGATCGGAAGACTCAATGTCGTAAAGATGACAGTCCTACCCAAGGCACAATATAAGTTTAATGCAATACCGATACAAGTACCATCCTCCTTCTTCAAAGAAATGGAAAAAAAATGATTACCAACTTCATATGGAGAAGGAAGAAGCCCAGAATTAGAACTCCTCAAGAAGAAGGACATCGTGGGAGGGCTTGCCTTACCTGACTTTTGCACATACTATGTAGTCACAGTGGTCAAAAAAAACCAAAAAAACAAACTCACTTCTCTAAGCATCCAAAGCTTATTTTTTGGCAATTTTTAAAAGCATTATTGTAACTTTGGTCATTAAATGTCATAAACAGTTACTACTTTATTTCTGGTTTTATAAGTGGATCAAGCTCAAAATGCTTGTAATTTGAAGACATTATTTGGTGTCTTCGTGGTCCCGTGGAAATCTAAGTAAAACTCTCTATAGCAAAAGCAAAAACACTGCCATCGTGTCAAATCCAAGTCACGGTGTTTAGAGGCTGTTGAATCTGTTCCCACTGATAGTGACCATGGAGTGAAGCAATACGCACTCCTGCACTAGTCTCACAACCGTTCTGATGTTTGAGGCCATGCTTGCAGCCATTGTGTTGATGAAGTTTTTTTTTTTTTTGCTAACACTCTACTTTACCACTGATCTCCCTTGATAACATATGCAAAGCACATGAGACAAAGTCTTGCCATCCTTGATTCTAAGGAAAATTCTGGTGATACTTATTCTAAGACAGAAGAGTTAAGTGTTTTGGACTGTGGAACCAAGCAAAGTGAAAGCCTTGACAACTCCCATCTTTCCTGCATTTATCATGTTGGCCCAGTTGTGAGGATGCTGGTCTTCTTTACACTGAGCTATAATCCACACTGAAGGCTGAAACCCTTGATCTCCATCAGCAAATTCAAGCTGTCTCATTTTCAGCAAGCAAATTTGTCATCTGCATACTGCAGCTTGTTGTAAACCTTCCTCGAATCATGATGCCAAATTCTTCATCATATAGCCTTGCTTTTCTGATTCTTTGCTCAGCATAAGGATTGAATAAACATGGTGAGAAGCTACGACTCTGACAGACACCTTTCCTGGTTTTATAACATGCAGTATTCCCTTTTTCTCTTTGCACAACTGCCCCTTAATCCAAGAACAGGTTCAAATGAACACAATGAAATGCTCTGAAACTCCTATTCTACTCAATACTATCCCTAGTTTGTTATGATCCACACCTCAAATGCCTTTGCATGGTCACAAACAAACAAACAAACAAAACCCACCACACATTTAAATAAGTTTAACATAAGTAAACACCTCGCTAGTATCCCCTGTGTTCAGTCAAGATCCATCTAACATCAGTAATATCTCTTGTTCCGCTTTCTCTTCTGAATCTGGCCTGAATTTCTGTTAGTTCCCTGTCCACGTACTGCTACAATTCTTGCTGGATGATCTTCAGCAAACTTTTACTTGTATGTGATGTCCAGGGTACTGTTCTATAATATGGACATTCTGTTGGATCGGCTTTCTTTGGCATAGGTACAAATTTGGATCTCTTGCAAACAGTTGGAAAAGTAGCTCTTTTCCAAGTTTCTTGATAAAAATGAGTGCTTCCTGTGCTTCCTCCAAGTGATAGTCACCCTTGTGGTTAGTAGGCCAGTGCTTACTGGGTAGTGCCATCAGGGATGCTGCTATGATACCACCATTGGTGATCAGACAGGGCCTGTACTATATTAGGGACACTGGTGAGTGGTATAATACTCACCCTCCACTTGGGCAACCTGCATTCAATTTCCAGTCTGGAATTTCCAGACTAAGGCACATTAGATAGGAACCCTGGGAAATCTACTTTGGAAAAGCAGTCAATGAAAACCCTGTGACTCATAATGTTCTGATCCACAGCTGGTCACGGATATGGTACAGAATTGGAAAGCAGTGCGTGCCTTGTGTATGAATGGTAAGTAAACTGGAATGCAGCTAGCAACTACTCTGATATTTACAGATTACCTAACCTAAGGCTTTCTGGCCTCCTCCATCTCATTTTCCATCTTTGCTGCCTGTGTCTCTCATTAGAAGTTCTTCTAAGTGCATTAAGCTTACTGATGGTATCACTGAAGGGGACACACGGGGAGCTGCTCAGTCTCTTCCCCTCTCTGAGAGCCCACTACTGTCTTCCTCACTTCTAAGCTTCATCACGTATAAGGTTTCTGAGGGGGATAAATAGATACTCCTTTTTCTTCCTCAGACTGGCTGGTGAATTTGAACCAGTGACCCTGTAGTTAGCAGATCAATGCTTACTTGACAGTGCTATTAGGGCTTCTTGCCCTACAGTAACAGCCATGAAAACCCAATGGAGCAACAGTTCTACTCTGATACATCTGGGCCAGTGAGAGTCAGATAGCAACAAATTTGGGGGACACATAGCAGGGATCAGAGGCTGATAGGAATGAGGCTGAAATAACATCCTAGTCACGTACTGACTAAGAAAAGGAAGGAAGTGGCCAAACTGAAATACGGCAATTGTTCATCTGAAAATACATACTGACATACTATACCATTTTAACTCTTTAAAAAAATTTTACTAACTTTTAAAATACTGCGATTGAACAACTACAGCTTAAAAAATACATAATGTTAGAGTCAATGGGAGTTGGGGCCTACTTTTATTTTAATTACTTTCTCCTATATTTTTCATTTTTCTCTCTTTTAAGCATCCTGACTTAATGAATTCAGACTGACTCTTCCAACCAAATGGTACCAATGTAGTTAATTATTTGGAAAGGAATCACAGAGAACATTTTAAAAAGGAAAATATTATTCCAGTTTTTTTTGTCTTTACATGGTAGGTCTTATAACACTCTCATTGCCATAGAGTCAATTCCAAGGAATTGGAATTCATAAGGAATTCCAATCCATAAGATAGAGTGGAATTGCCCCTCGAGATTTCTGAGGTCAACCTTTTGGGGAGTAGAAAGCCTCCTCATCTTTCTCCCTTGGAGTGGCTGGTGGTTTTGAACTGCTAACCTTGAGGTTTGCTTCTGACAACACTAGTGTTTTGCAATATTTACATAAAAGGGTTTTATCATCAAATAGTTGGGGAAACATTTGGTTACATACAGAAAACTTTCAATGTGGTAATGAGATTTATGAATCTCCACAAGATGGTATCTCACTGATACATTGGAACAAAACTTTCTTCAGGGAAGTGGTTTAAAGGCCTCAGATTTAAGAAATACTAACTACATAGAAATAAACACACCTCCTCTATACGCACATATCAGTTATTTTTAGTTTTTTCCCTTAAAATACATATGATATTGCTTTAATTCAAATATATATGCATTTCAGCAGAGCACCTGGAATATGAACTAATCTGCATTTACATTATATATCATAATAAATTATCGAACACATCAAACTGTTTTGCTGGCTATGTGAATTATATTCCAAAATGTTCCATATATATGCAACATCATTGAGCCAAGCAAAATGAATATGGGAAAGATCAAAGTTTCACTGAATAAAAGAAACAATAAAAGTGTGAGTATATAGAGTAAATGGGAATTGAATACAAATTAGACAGGCAAATTAAATCACATGATCAGTACCAATGCTGTTCTAAGCCAGGTCTTCCTTTTGTATATGGGGAGGGAACTGCTAGCAGATTCCCTCATTACTTCATTTACATACTTGCCAGGAAAGAAGGCCAGTTATTGTAACGGATATTGTTAAAGGAGTTTAACAAAATCACCCACAAATAAAGATTGTTGATTTAAAGGCTCAGTGTAAAACAGTCATTTCACTGCAAAGGCAGACTGGCAACACTGACATCTGATAAAGGATTTCTTGAAAAGTTATGATTGCGTTACTTTTCAACAAACGTTAAAAATTACCATTAAATTGTTTTAACTTTTCTAAGAATAAAAAGAGAAATTATTATGAAACCACAATTAAAGCACTCAGTGAATGCAAGTGCAATTTTGACACTTTATTAAATTCCACAGTTTCTCTAAAGAACAAGTGAAGAAATAAAATTAACATTGACAGAAGCTAATTATCTGGACTTCTGCGTTTGCGTCTGTGTCTTTCTTCAAACAGAAATGAGCTCAAGATAATGACTTTTAGAGTTTGCTAAAACATGTGAGCACTAGCAAATGTGTTCTCCCTCTTTGAATTTTTTGGAGGAAAAAGAAAAGCGATACAATGCAACAACCGACGCTTCTATAAACTAGAATTACTTCATTAAGCAGTGCATTTATTAATCAGTAAGAGAGGTGCCGTGGTTTTTCACATCTCCATTGCTGCGGGGTCAATTCTGACTCACAGTGACCCTCTCTGTGAGGTCAGTGTGCTGTGGTGGTGAGCAGGACCCTCAAGGAGATGGACGCACACAGCGGCGGCAACAATGGGCTCAGGCAGGACGACAACGTGAGGTTGGCGCAGGCCTGGGCAATGCTTCCCACTATTGTTTATAGAGTTGCCAGTGAGTTGGAGCTGACTCAGTGGCCCCTCGCAATAAAAATCATCTTAAACCATTGTGAAAACCAGACTTAACGTATCCATATGATTATTAAAGGGATGGTGAGGTCCTTCCTTACAGCAGAATGCTCTCTCACTGGCCTCACTGTAAACTCCAAGCTCATTTTTATATTCACCTTCAATTCCGGGGGATGTCACTGTAATCACTCCTCTCCTTTTTGGAATTTTCTTTCCCTTTTTTTCTCTTTGTATTACTTTCTTGGCAAAACCTCAAATCTGGTGAATTTACCTCTCCACATCTCAACAACTGGAATGGAATGTGGCTGCATACAACACTAACTAGTGGCACTGACTAAATTCAAGATCCTAAAATCAAGAAATAGACAACCAGCATTTTTAAGCCATCATTGTAATAAAAGATTGGATCAAGAAAGAATGTTCTCCAGAAGCTCAATAGAAAGTAAATGTCTAGAAAAGAATGAAAGCAACATAAAGCAGAAGCACAAATATGCTTGATCAATTGATGTATGGATTGTTATGAGTTCTAAGAGTCCCCAATAAAATTATCTTTTATAAAAGAAAGAATGCTCTTCTGTGATACTCATCTTCCCAACATGATCGCTGAAGACAAAATGGGTGTATAAAGTTGATGGTGCCTGGCTATCAAAAGATACAGTGTGTGGAGTCTTAAAGGCTTGAAGATAAATAAGCGGCCATCTAGCTGAGAAGGAACAAAGCTCATGTGGAAGAAGCACAGCAGCCTGTATGATCATGTGGAATCGATGGGATCAGGTATCAGACATTAAAGGGCCAGAACAAAAATCATATTAATGTTAATAAGTGGGAGGGCAGAGTGAAGACTCAAAGCCCATCTGTAGACAATTGGACATCTCCTTACAGAAGGGTCACCAGTCAGGGTGCAGTATAGCACCAATGAAACATACAACTCTCCTTTAGCTTTTTAATACTTTCTCCTCCACACAATCATGGCCCTAATTCTACCTTACAAGTCCGGCTAGATTAGAGCATGTACATGAATACAGATAAGAGTCGGAAACACAGAAAATCCAGGACAGGTAAACCCCTCAGGACCAATAATGAATAGCAACATCGGGAGGGGAAAAAATGGGTGCCGATCACAATGATCAATATATAACCCCCACCCAGGAGGACAGACAACAGAAAGTGGGGGAAGGGAGACACTGGTCAGTGTATGACATGAAAATATAATAATTAATCAATTATCAAGGGTTTATGAAGGAAGGAGGGGAAAATGAGGAGCTAATATCAAGGTCTCAAGTAGAAAGAAAATGTTTTGAAAATGATGATGGCAACAAATGTACAAATGTGATTCTGCATGTATGTTCAAATGTACAAATGGATGAATGTATGGTTTATGATAAGAGCTGTATGAACCCCAATAAAATGATGTTTTTAAAAAGAAAGAAAAAGAATGCTCAACAAATGCAAACTCTGCAGGGAAATCTGGATGAGAAGCAGGGTATTTGTGTTGATTTAAATGGTTTTTCTACACACTGCTTCTTGAATTGTGTAGAAAACACAAGCAATCACACATTGGAGAAAATGTGAGTACCATCCTGACTGGGTGATCAATCTTAACCAACAAGGGGCAGGTGAGCCTCATCTAATTCCAGACCTGATGCACAGAGGACAACTTCACCCCTGTGTGTTTGCAGCCGGGAATGTACAACTGGCGTCTAATCAGGAGGAAATATCAGGCAAATAGGAAATACAAAACTTTTTATTTCAAAAAGCAGGGTGAAAACCAAATTCTTCAAAGTTGTCAGTGCTATAAAAGATAAAAGTAAATACAATGAAAATGTTCTAGATGAAGGGAAACTAAATGGACTCTAATCTCACTCACAGCCACCGAGTCCATCCCTCTCACAGAGACCCTGTAGGACAGGGCGGAACTTCCCCCAGGGTTTTCGAGACTGTCACTCTCTAAGGGAGTTGAAAAGCTCATCATTCTGAGGAGCGGCTGGTGCTTCTGAACTGCTGACCTTGGGGCTAGCAGTCCAATGTGTAAACACTATGTCTCCCCCCACCCCAAGGTTCTTCAGATTTTCAACAGGAGTGGGGGAAATACTCTGAATGAAATTATCAATTCATTTAACAAAATTACAATCGAGTAAGTGGTGATAAAAATATCGGCATAGTTTTTTAATAGATATACTTTCTACATTTAGTCAGTAACTCCACTTTGTGTTATACTAGGGAATATCTCTATTCTCAAGAAATCCCCACTGAAGGATTCTTTGTCCTGATGTGAGGCATTCTTCAGCTGGTCCCACCCATGTCCAGCACATCACCCTGCATTATCCTCCTAACTGATGCTCTGTTAGAGCCCAGTGTGGCAGCCACTGCGCTGCCTTCCTCTACATCGTGGACCCTCGACTCTGCCACCAGGGTACTCAGGTTATGTGATGTGTTACCCTCTCATCATTCAGAAAAGCACTGTGTGTGGCTCCGAGGAGAGACAAAGCAAAAATAAATGAAAAAAGACATGGGGGGAAATGTTAACCATCATTGAATCTTTGTGAATACAGACAGACATGGGTGTGCTTTGTGATATTTTTTATCTTTCAGCCTTTTGTAAATTTGAAATTACTTCTACATGAAAAGTCTTTAAAAATAAATCCCTGACTCCAGGTGAAAACTGAAAAGGACTCATTAGCTTACACCAGCAAGGCAGTAGCGACAACTCCTGGCCAACATCACTTCCCGTGTTCCTCCCCAAAGCAGGACCAGCAGCTCTGCCAAGTGGACCTCATTACTCATAGCTGGAGTTGCCAGGAGTCTTCTGGGTCTACATCCTGTCACACGGGCTAAGTTTATCTGAGGTGAGTTTCATGGTCCATTACAAACAAAGGTAATCACAGCCTCATTTACTTGTTCTTTCATTTATTCAACAAATATGCTTATACAATGCCAAGCTTTTGGCTTAGTGCAAAAACCATATCCTCTCTTTCTTCCCTAAAGCAAGAAATTTGGGTGTGATTTTAAATTCCTCCCTATTTTTTTTCTCAAAAACATTCCATGTACTACAAATCAGAAATGATTTTACAGATGTCCTGGGCACGGTGGAGAGAAACACCGCCCGAGACTTTGCCATGTACAACCTCAACCCGATTTTAATGGCAAGTGCTTCTCTCTCGATGCAGTTCTCTCTCCAGAGTCCACCTCCAAGAATCCTTCAGCCTCACTGAGACTTCTCACTCTGTGGATCTCACCACAGAGATCTTTGCCCACTTTCTAATCCAGCCTTGACTCCAGAAGTCATTGTAATGACTTACTCACTGTGCAAGATTCCTTTGCCTGCCCCCTTCCTCCTGACTTTGTATTACTCACTCTCCTGAGAAAAGCCCTACCCTGGCTAAAACTAGCTCTCTACTTTGCGCCTGCACCGGTGGCACTGAATCTGCCTGGAAAACAGCAAACACAGCTGGAATGACTGAAAGGCCATGGCCCGTAATGACCCCTACAGATTCCATAGGTAGACAACTCACTGAAAGATTCAGGATTCAAATCTTCCCAGCGGTCCACAAAGCCTGGTCATCTACATCTGAAAGGTGACATCTTTCAAAAAAACCGTACTGAACACTCTATTCTGCACAAATGGGGTCACTAGGAGTCAAAATTGGCCCCACAACAAACTATAAATAAAAATGCTATGCAGTCAACATGCCATATGCCACAGTCCATTCCTAAACTTTTCTAAACTGTAGCACACCTTCCTCTTTCTTCAATCTCCTAACATCCCTCAACCGAAGATTTTGCCACCACATTCTGTGAAGGAACCCACGCTTATCCACATCCCCTTTATCTGCCTTTGGCTTTCTAACCACAGATGAACTATAAATGCGCACACACACATATTCATTTAGACTTATATAGAAATAAGCACCCTTGTAGATATACCCTATTCTCCTTCCTGCACCTGTTCCACATGTTAAACACAAGTTTTTCTTAAAAGCAAGAGCTGATGGCTAAATGGCTAAACAACAGAATTTTTCCATTAAAATCAGAACCGCTTCAAGGATGACTTCTATTACGAGATTATTTCACATTCTTAATATTTCCTATTCTTCCAACAGTTCTGACCAAGACTATTAAATATGAAGCATACTAGATGGAGGAACAAATTGTTTTTAATTTGAAGGTTATGTAATTATACAGCTAGAAAATTAATGAGAACCAAATTAAGACTCCCTAGTGAGACTACAAGACTTCAATAACGTGGTCAGATGTGAGCGAGGCTTTGAAACAATTCAATCATAGCTAAAGCCGTGAAGGTGGAACAGACCCGAATCTGTGAAATGTGGGTGTAACAGAACGACAACTGGAACGGAAACAACTAGAAGCTAGATTGAAGCTAGACAATGGGAGAATCATTGGGCAGTCCTTTCAAAGAACACACACACACACACAGACGTGTTGTTTTGTTAGATGCCATGGAATTGATTTTAATTCACAGGGACCCCGGGAAAGAAGAAAACTGGCCCTAGGTTATAATCTTTACAGAAAGAGACCATTAGATCCTCCTGGTGCAGAGATACTGTGCAGGTTCCGATCATCAGCCTTTCCATGGGCAGCCAGGGGCTTACCTCTTGCACCAACAGGCTGCAGTAGACATAGATAGTCATTTAACTAGGACACAATCTGGAAGAAACTGTACAAAAGTAGTAATAATCATTTCCTCTGTAACTTAGGATAATGGGCAATTTCAATTTCCTTCTTCATTCTGGGCATTCTCGGCTTTCTACAGCCA
Organism: Nesogale talazaci; assembly: GCA_004026705.1. Taxonomy (NCBI): domain Eukaryota; kingdom Metazoa; phylum Chordata; class Mammalia; order Afrosoricida; family Tenrecidae; genus Nesogale; species Nesogale talazaci. The sequence continues at coordinate 13,930 of PVJH01034592.1, forward strand.
GCACCTCAGGATTTTTTATAAAAATGTTAAGATTGCCAGTGACACACTGTGTTCCACTCAAGACCTATTTTGAAGCTAAAATAATGGGTGAATGTGTTTCAGCTTCTGAGGCTGCCCGAGGCACAAAGTTTTACAAAAACCAGTATCTATTTGTCCACAACTATCTGTGACTCTCAAGTGCTGAACCACTGAATTCAATGTGTTCCATTTAATCTATGAAAAATGAGATCATTGCCTATGCATAAACCTATATGAATGAATAAGTACTTAACAGCAATGGAGGAGTAGATGATGCTGACTGTATTGTGCCATGTCAAGAAAACATTTGATCCACTGGGAACTGAATTTCTGACTTCGGCTCAGAAGCACTGAACATACGGAGTTAAATCTCTCAGACCAACCCAGCAGACCAGAAAAGCAGCCACATAAGCAGTTCAAACATTTTTCAAGCTGAATGTGATTACTGTTCCAGGTGATGGGCTTTAGGGAGCTTTCTCATTCAATCCATGATTATAGTTAGGCCTCCATAATAATCAAGTTAATTCTCCCATTATGTAAATCACTGCTTCACAGAGAGGAGCCCTGGTGGAAAAAAGTCAAAAAAAGACCTGGCAGCAAGAAGGCTCGGGATAGGAAGTGTTTTAGTTAGATTAATGTGCTATTTAATGATACTATGAACAATCCCTTTGATTCAATCCACTCGGTCATATGCATTGCTTTTCTTCCACACGACAGATCCCTGAAGGAGGAGGCCTGGTGAGGCAGTCATCACCGGGGAGTGGTTAGCTCTCACCCGAAGATCCTGAGCGGAACTCGCCAGCCACTGCTGCCTCTAGAGAGAGCACGACCTTCCTGACCCTACTACTCTGTTCCTGTATGTCATGAAGTCCCCACAGGCTCAAGGTCAACAGGGTATAGATCACTGTCTCAAAGCTGCGCCTGGTCTCAGGCCACACCCGAATACCCATTCCCTTTCAGAGAGAAAAGGACCAAGGGACTGTACTGAACGTGTCTAGACTGCCATTATAAGATGACACGGTGATCGTCACTTTGTTGATTTTTCCTAAAAAAGAATACATCTCAGCCGTTGGAAGCCCTGGTTAGATTTTATTTTGCCATGTATGTCTCAGCACCATCTCAACAGTAACTTCCAACCATGAGAGAGAACTGTACATTTTAAGGCGCTATAGAGATAACATAAGAGAAGTCCCTCCACCCCAAGGGTCTCGCTCCCAAAAATCACTTGAATATTAAAAGAGCAGTTCTGAAAAACTTCAAATATGAAAAAGAAATAGTCATAAGAAACCAGCATCAGGCCTGGAGGTGAAGTGGAAGTTGGGGTTAGGGTGACTGTGCAATTTGAATGATTACATACCGGGCGCTAACTGGGGACCACCAGGTGCTTTGCAAGAGAAAGATGGAGCTTTCTCCTCCTGTACAAAGTTAGTCTCCCATACTCCTTGCTGGGCCAGTTCTACTCAGCCTTGGTTTGATGGCGCTGAGCTAGCTACTCCACTTTTTTTTTTGTTTTTTGATCATCTGAATTCCACCAGTGATTCAATGCTAACACTCGCACACCTCTTACGATGGAAGCCAAATCAAAACTGATGATACACTCTAAAGCTTTTCCAAATTGAAAAGTGAAGAGCAACTGTGTATTCTTTGGAACTATCATTTCCTTAAAAAATTGCAATTTGTTTTCCTTACAATTCATTAAAAGAAACAGTGCTAACATTTTCCAATAAATATCAGTTTATTTATTGTTCAAGGAGCCTAAGTTATTTCCCACAGAAGGAGAAAAGACTAGTGCTGCCATGCTTTCTCATTAGGCAGTACATAGTAGGGAGCCCAGTTATTGTTGGCTAAGCGTTGGTCTGCTAATCACAAGGCTGGTGGTTGCAACTGTCAAGATGGACAGTATGAGAAGGAAACCTGCCTTCGGGTCACTATAAATCCTCATTGACTTAATGACTATGGGGTGGGTTCCTGTCAGTACACAGACTCATTCAACAGATGCTCACTGGGGAGCCTCAGACATGGAAAGCCCTGTGCCCAATACTGTGTTCCAACCAAAGTTGCAGTCATGTTTTTCTTGTGTCTCAAAGGAAGGCTAGATGAGCTGAGCCTAGTTCTCATTTATTGATTTTTTCTACTGCAAACATAGCATAAAGGAAGCAAATTCAACTCTAGTCCTCAGTTTTTATTCCAAATCTGGAATTTCAGCAAATTGGATTTCAGCATATGGTGGTGTCCTGGGGAAGGGTGAGGCTGCTACCCTAAGGTCAGCAGCTGGAGGCCACCAGCCACTTGACAGGGGAAAGCTGAAGCTCTCTCCTCTCCTCACAAGTGACAATATTAAAAATCTCCTACTTTGTCCTCTACAGTCACTATGAGTCAAAATCAACTCAATGGTGGTGAGTTTAGTTTTATCAGGTTGGTTATAAAGCGTGTTTTAAGACCACTTCAAGGGAACTTATTTTCACAGGTAGATTCAATAGGAACTTTGACTTCTTTGCCTCCTTTTATCCATTTTTCTAACAACTTCCCACCATGGCATGACCCATCCATGCCCGTGACACACAAAAGCCTGGACAATACCGACAAGTCGCAGTGCAAAAGTCAGCATTTTGTCCCTTCACCAGGCATTCTAGCATCGAGAATTTCCCACAGAGCTTACTCTCTGTGCTCCACAAGGGGAAGAATAGATGTATTGCTCCCTATAGAATGTTTATTTACTATAGGGCAAAATCTGTTCTGGTTATTATGGATATTCACAGCTATTTCTTCTGCTTTTAAAACATGTCTGGTCAGCACATGAAGGTCTTTAAAATTTTGTTCCATGCACACCAAGAAGTAAACTCTACTTTGAGGAGGTAACTCTTCCCCAGTTGTATCTTGAGGGCTTTCTAAACGAAGGGCCTCATCTCTTGACAACATTCTGCTGCTATTCATAAGGCTTTTAAAAGACAATCTCTCAGGAGTGTACAGCCTATTCCTTCTTCCTAGTCTGTCTTCATCTGGAAGCACCATTGAAATCTATCCACCATAGGTGAAATACACAAAGTAAAGCTTCCTGCATCACAGCAACACAGTAAGGCACAAGTTACCATGGTACGGCAGACTGGAGAATGGTGGAGAACAGAGTTAGGACACTTAATCTTGTATGGAGCCTCCATCCGTATAATATGAGTACTACATTAATAGACAGTACTAAGTAGCAAATTACACTAATAATGATTGGTATCAATTGCTATCCAGTAGATTTTGGTCTCCAAGTCCATCTAAATGACAGAATAGAACGTTCACATAGATTTTTTTCTAGGCTGACATCTGGACCAAAGGAACCCTGGACACACAATGGTTAGCCCAAAGTTGACATTTCCAAGAGAGAAAAGAGCTCACAACCTGTTTTCATAAAGATTCAAGAGCCCTAAATAGCAAATGCAAGGCCATCAAGTTATCTGAAATCTTACTCTCATGGTCTAATTAGTGAGTTCAAAGACCTATCCTGGTGGTTACTAGCCCAATTCATATTCCAATACACCACCAGGACTATAGCCTAGGGGGCAATTCTGTTCTTCATACAGGGTCGCTGAGTCCCAAATTAACTCAGCAGCAACCATCTTTATGGGAGCAGATCAAGGCTGTATGGCTTCCAGGTAGACTCAAACCACCAGCACTTTTGTTAGCAGCCAAGTGCTTCAATGTTGCGCCACTCAGGTTTTACCTCCTCATGTTAAAGATTTGATAATGATCATCACCTCCCAGCTCCCTCTTGCCTAAGAATAACTTTCCCTTTGCTTCACTTGATATGGCCTTTCTCCATTCCCACAGCATTTATTTCTAATTCTTTGCACCTCCGGGAGAAGCTGTGCACTTCAGCCAATGCAGCCAGTTTCATGTGGTCGAAGCTCAAAAGAGTTTCACAGTATACTCTAATTTTTAAATGACCATGCAAGCCTTCTGCTCTCATTTCCACTAAGTGCTAAACAACAACTTACATCTTTCCCCAGGACTCTGAGTTCAAACTGAGTCTCCTTGAAGTGAACCTTTGTAATCCGAGGCCTGGAAAAACAACAACATATATTTATTAGTATTGCTAAGAATTAATCTTTCAGAAATTCCCAGTGGGAAAAATATTGGTTGATAATGGCTTCTTTAGTGACTTCCATTACAGAGGGGTCACAGGGAGGAGACAAGTCAGTCAAGGTATAGTGCAGCAACAATGAAATATATAATTTTTCTCTAGTTCTTAAATGCTTCCTCCCACCCATTATAATGATCCTGATTCTACCCTACAAATCCAACGAGACCAGGGGATGTACACTGGAGCAGGAAATATGGAGAATTCAGGACAGATGATCGCTTCAGGACCAGTGGTGAGAGTAGAGGGAAGGTGGAGTAGAAAGGGGGAACCAGGAGAGTAGAGGGAAGGTGGAGTAGAAAGGGGGAACCAATTACAAAGATCTACATATAACCTCCTCCCTGGGATAAGGCAACAGGGAAGTGGGTGAAGGGACACATCAGACAGTGTATGATATGACAAGATAACAACAATTTGTAAATTACTAAGGGTTCATGGGGGAGGGGGAGGGGGGAGGGAGGGGAAATATGGGGAGCTGACACGGGGGCCTAAGTAGACGGAGGATGTTTTGAGAATGATGATGGCAACACATGTGCAAAGGAGATCTGCATACAATTGATGTAAGCATTGATCATGATAAGAGTTATATGAGTCCACAATAAAATGATTACAGACACAATGGCTTCTATATATCCACACTGTTTAAAGGACCCTGGGGGTGGAGTGAGGCAAATATTGGGTGGCTGACCACAAGGCCAGAGTGGGTTGGCTTTCTCCACCGGAAGAAGATTAGCCTGTCTACTCCTCTAAGACTTATGGCTTCAGAAACCCAAAAGAACAGTTCTACCCTGTACTGTAGGGTCGCGATGAGTCTGAATCGATTGGATGACAGTGAGTTTGGTTTGGTTTCCATATTTCTTTGTTTGTTTGTTTGTTTGTTTGTTTCAATCATTTTATTAGGGGCTCATACATCGTTTTTCACAATATATAAATAAGCATACTCATCAAGCACCCTCACATGTCCACTTCTATTATTGTTCTCCAATTGTCCACCTTTTTCCCTTTAGCCCCTAGTATCAGCTTATCCATTCCTTCCCCTCTTCCCCTGGTCTCTCCTCCCCTCCAACCCTCAATAGTTTATACATTGTTATTGTTTTGTCATATTATACACTGCCCGACCTCTCCCCCAACCCACTCCTTTGATGCCCATCCTTCAAATAAGAGCTTGTGTGGTTTCCATATTTCTTTGGTGACTGCGAGAGTTCTGCTTTGCTCTGGGCGTCTTCCTACATAAAAGCCCATAGTCATTGTCATCCACTAAACACACAGACAATAAAAACCAAACTACAGCAATTGATTCCAATTCATGGAGACCCTACAAGTGTCAAAATAGAACTGTTGCCCCATGCAGTTTCCAAGGTGGGTTTGTATTCGTCTACCCCAGGTTTTTCTCCCAAGATGCCTCTGAGGAACCAGAACTGTCAAACTTCCAACCAGAACATGCCCAGCTCTTGGAAACCTTCCCGCACAGGGGTATAGGATTCCCAATCTCTCCCAGGTCTTTCTCCATCTGGACCATATGTTCCCAAATTTACTTAGTCTACAACCCATTTGCAGGAAAATAGCAATTACTCAACAACCCCCAGCAACTTAAAAATGATTGTACTTAGCCCATCATGGAGGATAGTGTGTAGTTACACGCTTTGGTAGCCCATCCTGAACCATGCCAGTGTCCCCAGGGAGTGGGTATCACCCACTTTGGGAAACACGGATCTAGAGTGAGAATTCAGTCACCCTCAGCCCACAGCACTCTAGAACACAGGTGTGTCTGGGCAGGCCTTAAAATGGGTGCAAAATCCTCCTCCGTGTGTGTCCATGAACAAAAGAATCCAGAAGCAAAGTATCTGAAAATATAAAGATGTACTAATACATATTGGGGGGAAATGTATACCCAGTTTTACTCATTTATGTATCAACCACTATAACAGATGTTCTTCTTCCAACCTTTTTACTGACTTACAAGCCCTATATATTCAACATATCTCATTTATAACTTTAATAGCAATTCTACTTTCAAGGAGTACCTACCAGAAATACTTCCCCACTTGTTTTTTATTCTTGTAGACAACAACGCCAAGCGGAGTTAATCCTAAGAAATACTCAGACTTGTTTTCTCCCTGAAAAAACAAACATATGCCTATGACCATGAGGTTATTTACATAAAAGCTATTCTTTGAACTATAAAGGGCTATACCAACAAAATGGGCTCTATTGATGCTGGGTCTCCTGTGGAAGCACTGTTGGCTTGGAGGGGCGACTAAGTTATAGGAGCATCTAAGATTCAGGTCCTTCTCCCCCCCCCCCCC
>PVJH01034593.1:0-20473 GCA_004026705.1 Nesogale talazaci
TTTCATTTACCTTCGGAAGTAGGGTGCTCCATCTTTCATCCTAGCATGTCTTAGGCTGGGTACCCACCGTGGCTGACCCAACTGGTCTCTGAAATAGCTTCTACCATCATGGCACTACACGCGCCACCACAGTGTGACAAACTAACCCACAGGTGGCTGTACAGGCTTTTTGTTACATCTGCAAAGGTGTGATCAATCCCACCCCCACCCCTCTTTGGTTGCATGCTCGTAAAACTTTTCCTCTCTGATCAGAAGGAAAAGGAGCCGTGGAACTCAGAAAGGAAGTTCGTCTTGGGCATGGCACAGAAGGAGCGCGTCCAGTTTTCGACCGTGGGGCCACGTGAGGTAGACTCGAAGGGAAGCATCCTTTGCTTTCCCATGAATCTGTTCGTCCACACTGCCTTTGCTCCATGAGAGTGACTCAGGTCACAGGGAGTCCAGCACAAGGCAAGACTCTGTGAGGGAGCCGCCAACAATCCACACCAGCTACATGCTCCATGGAAGCTGGCTTCCTCCTACCAAAAGATCCAGCTAGTTCTACGGAAATATTTGGGATTCTTGGAGAAAGTGGATTTCTGCCAATTCCTTGAGCCAGTTTTCATCCAGACTCGGCAAGATTTGCTTGAAACCAAACTGCTGTCTAGTCTGTCTTCATTGGAAGGAGTTCACCCTGATAGTTTGCCATGAAGGATGTTGTGGTATGTTCAGGAGGGGACTTCAAACAGTACATGGCAAAGCCCCATTTCTTGTCACTCCATTCCCCACAAAGGCTTATGTCTGTACTTACTGACGAACAAGGAAATGTAAAAGTCATCCACCTGTATTTACTTGTGTAGATAGATATGAGTGTGCATATACACTTTTTGAAGGCATATATATATGTTCATGAAAGCTTGGAATGCAAAGATACTGGGCTTTTTTCATGGATTTTTTTGAAGCCCCCTGTATGTGAAAGTGAAAAGCTGTGAGAGACAAAACTTAACAGACAACCTTGTTTTCTTCCATGCTCACTGCTTGCTCCCTTAAACAGGGCCCGCTGTACAACTTTGTGTGGGTCTTTATCAATGGAAAGCATTTCTTTGTGTTTTCCTTCTCTGACAGACTTCTGTATCCAAAGGTTCCATCTTTCACAGGTTTTACTCTTTGGACATGTCTGTAAAAAAAAAAAAAAAAATATATATATATATATATATATATATGCATGTGTACCTCTTTTCACACACACACACACACACACACACCTATGATTTCACGTAATATATAAACAATAAAAAACCTCACTGCCATCACCTTCGTGCCGACTCACAGTGACCCTACAGGCTGGAGTAGATGGGTCCTGTGCGTTTCCGAGATGGTAACTCTGCGTATGGGAGCAGACACCCCCATTTTTCTCCTGGGGACCTGCTGATGGTTTCCAACAGCCAGCCATGAAGATCCCAGCCCAGTGTGTAACCACTATTCCCCCCCCCCCCCCACACACACACCCAACGCATCCCAGAACAATCCTTCATTTCTATGGCTCTGGAGTCCCTCTGAGAAACTCTGGGCCTCTGTGGGTTTGATACTGGGCTGCTGCCTTCGAATGCTGCAGTTGAAACCCACTGGCCACTTGCCCCATGGGAGGATGAGGCGTCTGTCAGAAACTTTACGGAGGATGGTTATAAGTCAGAATCAACCGGTGGTGGGTTGGGTTTTGGGTTTAGACGACTTCTGACTTCTTTACCTGCCCCGAGTCTCTTACCCAAATGAGGGACTGTAATGCATCTAGAGATAGCCTTTACCCAAATCTGTGACATTCTCGCTCTTGATCCGGCCACTGCATTGTGCTGGCTGCCTCACCGGTCCAGTGGCCACAAAGCACAGGAGTAACTCACGGAAAATAAAAAGGGGGTGGCGAGCCAGGACATCTACAGCGGCAGATTAACTTTTGATTTCACCTCGGCAGGACTTTCCTTGACTGCAACATGCCTCTAACCTGTGCTGTTTGGTTCCAGGGGCCCGTGTCAATGCCAAGGACAATATGTGGCTGACCCCACTGCACCGGGCGGTTGCTTCCAGAAGTGAAGTAAGTGATACCTTTTCTTACTCTAGTGCCTTTTGGCCCTAGAGAGGGAAGAATTGTTTCTTCAGAATCAGAGACCCTCAGCAGCTGAGCCCTGGTGGTGTCGTGGTTGTGTGTGGGACTGCAGCCCACAGGGTTGATGACTCAAATCCAGCAGCAGCTCTCCAAGAGCAAGACTGGGTTTCCTACTCCCACCAGGGCAGTGATGCCACACACACACACACACACACACACACACACACACGCAACAGAATCAGAGACCCTCACCGCAGCAAAGGGCCTTTATTTTGAATGGAATTACTCATGAGCAGCTTTTAATTTGGACACATAGTGATGGAGATGGCTGAAGTAGACCAAGCTAGATCACTTGATCCATAACTTTTGTGAGTTATTAAATCTGGTCCAATAGGTCGATGTGTAAATTGAAAGCTGGAAACAATGTGAAATTGGAGGAGGAAGCATTACCCACCTAGAGGAGGAGAAGAAGTTTTTCAAGAAGAGATGTCACTTGCATTGGCCCCTCAAGGATGAGCAGGGGCACCTTGACAAAGAGAAGAGTGAGCTGGAGGATAGACATGTTAGCACACCAGAACATGGCAGAGAATGAATGCGGGTTCAGTGGGATGGAATTCTAACATGAGAGGGTCTTGGAAGCCAGGTGTAGGTTTGAGGTTAGTGGAGGGATCGCATCCCAGAGGACCTAGAATCTTCTGAGCTGGATTCAACACTGAGAGCAGGTTTTAGAAAGACCACTAAGGTGGCAGCATGGAAAGGAGTCAGAGGGAAGAGATACCAGGCTGGGACTCCAAGTCCAAAGAGGCCCGATCTAACAGGTGACACTATGAGAGGAGGAGGAGTCAGTGATTGGAGAGAAAATTTGAGGAAGCTTGAGAGAGTAAAGACACTGAGTAGGTGATAATGTGGCGCACTCAGCAGGCCCAGCAGAAGCCGAGGAGCAGGAGGCAGGGGGCTGCGGTAATCTGGTCTCTGTGTGCCTGCTGAATTTGGCCAGCATGTCACTGGCAGGGAAGCTCTGTGAAGACAAGGATCTGTACTTGGCTTCTTCATCTATCTCAAGTCCGGGGCATTGCGGGCATTCACGGAAGAATTTTTGTTGAAAGATGAAAACTCAGGTGATGATGACTAATAAATAAACAATTATCTAAAAAAAATTCAGAGCTCTGGGCTGGGGGCAGATTACTGTTGAAACCAAGATGAATGGATCAGCTGGTTGAGGGGGAGTGCAAAGGGTTCAAATGTGAGTGGGCTAATGAATGTCCACCTTGACAAAGAGGTCAGAGGAATGGTCCACCAGCCAGGCACAGAGAGGCTAAACCAGGAGACTCTGGAAATTCAATGACTGCCTTGCGGTAGCTGATTCTAACTATGCGGCGCTTCCTCTGTGCTCCCAGAGAAGGTGGGTTTCTGGAGGTTCACCTGCGAGGAAGGGTGTCTTGAGGCTGAACACATAGAAGACACAGAGGTCTATAACTATCATCAGTGTCTGTGTTAGTCCGGGTAAACTAGAGAAACAAAATCATAGGCACGTATATGGATATAAGGGAATGGTTTATATACAAAAGGAAGGGAACATTGAGAAAGCATCCCAACCCCATTCAGTTCCAAGTCATAAGTCCCATATTAGCCCATATGTCCGATGCCAATCTATAATGTCATCTTCCGACTCAACGAAGTCACAGGCCAGTGGGTACAGAGTCCTGGTGCTGGCAGGGGTCTCCCCATGGCTCCTCGCTTCCAGGGCCCAGAGTCCATCAATAACATCCAGTGGTGATAGAAGCAGCTCAGCACTGGCATGGGGTCTCCACGTGGCTTCTCCAGCTTCAGAGGTCTGGTTCCATCAGGGCAAGGCCGTGTGCCTTATCCTCTGACTCCTCCATTTTCTCGGATGCTGCCATCTTGTCTTGTCCGTAGTTTGTTGTCTCTGAGACTGCCTACAGCTGGGGAGATAACTTCTCATCTCCATGAGGGAACTATCACGAGATTTCCCAGAACTCTCAGGAGAAAGCCATGCCCACATAGAGGCCTCATTGGCTACTCAATGACTATCTCCAGATTAACAGGCTAGACTCCACCCTTACATCTCAATCATGAAATTAACATAAGCACATGACCGCCACAGTGTCACCACTCCCTTTCTGGCAAATCTGGGCATTTCAAAATATATTTGGTAGGTGATGACTTAATGGCCCGCATGTTCTTCTGTGCTGTATGGCTTCAGTAGGTTCTATGATATGTGTGAGCCATCTTGTTGAGGGTCTTCTTTTTCCCTGCCCCTTGGCATACACAGAGGACATTAGTAAACATACTATTTAGGGAAAAAACGAAATGGACTTCTTTGATAAAGGATTAAAACACATTAAGTGGGGAAAGAGATAGCCTTTTCGATAAAAGGTGCTGGGCAAACTAGATCTCCACCTGTAAAAACTTAAACAAAACATATCAACAATTGTCAGGATGGCTCAGGGGCAGGCGGTGTGTCATTCTGTGTGTAGAAGGCCACTATGAGTTGGATTCACCTCCATGGTGTCCAGTCATAACTGTGCTTGGTGATGGGGCTGCGAAGGAAATCAGATGCATGTTCCCATGCTTGTGAGTTTGTGGGTGTCACACAGAAACCAGATACCTACAGTATGGTCTCCATCGTCATTAGCTCACCTATTGACACCGGCTTTCAGATAGCCTCAAAATACTCCTTTTACACCATCCACCACGCCATCCTCTTTATATCGCTTTAGTGTGTTTAGATTCTGTCAAATCAGTGATTGGTCAGCCTGCATCTAGGAGAGAGCCATTTGTTCCTCCTTGAGTAACCGGCTCCTGCTGCAGTTTTGCTAGGGAAAAGAAAAAACACCCTGGCCTGGAAAGAATTACACAACAATATACCCGGTATGCATAGAGATGGGAAGATGCCATCCTATTAAAATCTGTCACAGCAAGTTGAAATGTTACTTGTGAAAACTGAAATTTCTGTAGCCATTGTTAACTCTCCGTCATGCGGACTCCTTAACTCCAGGTACATTGCTGTGCTGTGGTGCTATGGAAGCGCTTGTTTCAGATTTCCTTTGTTTGATCTCAGTTGTATTGCTTCCCCTACATCAGAGTTGGGCAAAGGCCACTAGGCATGAGAGAAAAGAACAGACGATTTGGACGAGGATTTGGGGAGTTGGCTGGTCGTACATCCGAAAGAAGGTGGTATATGGCTTCGAGAAGAAGCGTTGACCCATCTGTCTCTTGCTTAGATTGGAAAGCACCCATATTTCTTACATGAATATGTATTCAATGGCAGTTTCTTCTCTGCAAGGATTATAAACATCTCTGCTCTCTCAAAGCGTTTTGTTTCTAAAGAATAGATGACTAGTCACTCTGGATTTAGTTAGAGAAGAAGCAGCATGAGAGATGTATTGTAGAAATTAGACCTCAATGATGGTGCACGCTGATAAAGAAGACTAAGACTGTCACTTCCATTTCTACGGTGGCCCTGGTGCTGCTGTAGGTCAACAAGAACAGCAGATGGAAAGAAACTCTGGACAAGAAACAGGAGGAGCAAGAGCAGGCGAGCTGCACTCCGTGTCTGTCTTCTACTTCCAACCCAAGCGCGCTCTTCTCCTTGGAATGGTGCACACATTGGCCCAGAGATGGGAAAATTGGAGGAGGAGTTGTTACAGGACCTGAAGAAGTGTCTATCCTGAGGCTGCCTTGTGCAATACAAGGTAATCCAGTGGACCCACATAAATGGTGGTCATACACAAGGACCTCGCCAGGGGATCCAGTTGATGAATGATATTGTATGTATGCTGCATCAACCTGCCCACCAACCAGGCTATAGCTCCGTTTCTTGTTTTCCAAAAAGTATATAGATTTGTATGAGGAACCTTAAACCAGACCCTAACAAGCAAGGGCATTCTGGGAAATGCAGTCCAACATAGCTAATTGGCACAGTACAAGACTGCTACTGAAAGTAATTGTCTTTTTTAATTAAAAAGGTGCTCTAGACAGTAAAACTCCTTGAATTCAGTGCTTTCCATTGTATTAGTAAAATCTAGTGTGGTCCTTGGCATGTGGAATATATTCAGTAAGGAATTGGTTGTCTTTTTTTTCTTTAAGACTAAATTATCGACTTAAACTATGGCAACATGCATCTTTCTGTAAGAGTGCATGCATGGAGCACAGTATACACCACGTCAGAACATTAGGCTTCTGTCCATTTTTGGTCATGTGGGCACTAGAAATCAATTAAGCCACTGGAATCTGCAAAATCAGGGTCACTTTCAAAATTGTATGTAATAGGGCTTTAGGTATAAGTAGACATTTCTGAGCCTTCTCTTCATTCAGGCAAAATTTACGATCAGACTTGTATGCCTGGAAAAAATTACATCCATTGCTGAATTCATTTCCCAAGCTTCCTATAGCAACAGAAGTATCTGACTTACAACATTGATTAAACATCCACCCATGTTTAACAGTATCAAAGGCACTCGATAACAGACAAGGACATAAATCAAGACCTGGGTAACAGTCCTTGAAAATCTCTCTCCAGGCAGTATGTTCTAGGGGTAAATCATGAAGATGCTGAGCAGACTGTGTTGCCCGTTGCTAGTTGGTTCCATGCCCTTCTCTCTGATCTGGCATACTCAGGATTCTCAGAGAAGAAAGAGCTTGGAGCCCAACCAGTACTGCCTCCCTGCCTGCTTCCTGGGCTGCCCTGTGAACATAGTCGGCTGCTAACTGGAAATTGAAGGTTCAAATCCACCCAGCGGGGCCTCTGGAGAAAAATGCCCAGTGATGCCTTGAAACCAAAGCAGCCCTGGAACAGCCTCTCAAAGGTCATCAGTCATCCACTCTCTAAGGGCTTCCCTGGCCTCACCCTTTCCATTCCTAGGCTCCTCCCCAGGCTTTGAAGAAATAGCAGGGAAACATATTTTGCCGCGTTAGATCACATAGATGAGCAAGATCCAACGCCTCCAGGGAGAATTTTGTCAAGTGTTGTTATGAAATGTTTCATACCATTTCCCCTGTTTATTCCTGTTCCTTCCCACCCGTCTCTCCTTGGAAAAGAACACCGTGGTGGCAAGGGAGGAAAGGCACAGTTTAATGGAGGGTCCTGGGGTTCCCTTGGGAGAAGGCAGTAGTAAATGTGTCAGGCCGTGAAGGTATACAGAGTGTGACCTCAGAAGAGCCAGGGTTCAAGATCCGTCAGGCAGACACCCCCATGACTTGCGCTCGGAGATGGCTGAGCCTCTTTTCTTTCATAATATCACCACAAAAAATTGCAAATGGTTTGCTGTCCTGTTCTAGAGACTCTTCGCTTCTATCAGAAAGATTTAAAAGTTGTTTCCTGTCTTTGGGCTGTAGATTGAGGACATTGTGTGCCCACTTCAATGTTGTCGTCATGAGCATTTATTCAACACTTATAGGAGGTCTGGTAGCATAGTGATGATTGCTGGGCAGCTAATCGCAAGGTCAGCAGTTTGAAACCACCAGCCGCTCCTCTGGGGTGAAAGGCAAGGCTTTCCACTCATATCAAGAATTAAAGTCTCGGCTGAGCCCCGGTGGCATAGTGGTTGAGTGTGGGACTGTGGCCCATTGGCTTTGCGGTTCAAATCCAGCAGCAGCTCTCCGGGAGCCAGGCCGGTAGCTTCCACGACCACCAGAAGGCAGTGATGCGCCACCCCCCCCTGCCAAAAAAAATTAAAGTCTCAGAAACCCACACAGGGATTTCCATGCTGTTCGATAGGGTCACTCTGAGCCAGAATCAATAGGTGGTAGTGAGTTTCAGTGAGAGTCTCAGACCCCACCAGCCACCCTCTCAGGAAATAGACACTGTCGGCTCCCCTAGAGGCTGATGACCTTGGACAGCCTATATGGCACATCTGTGAAACAGAACCATCCTGATGGTAGTGGGTTTGTGGGTTTTTTAGATCTCAAAACAAGAGCCTTGGTAACATAAGGGGCTTGTTCAGTTTGGGGCTGCTAACTGAAAGGACAACATTTTGGACACACTAGCTATCCATGGGAAAAGACGAGGCTGTGTACGTCTGTAAAGACTTTCTGTCTCTGAAACACGGTGGGGCAGTTATCTGCTGTCTTCCAGAGTTGGGTCACAATGGGCTTGACAGCAGTGGATTTCGTGGTTTGGAATCTCAGCGGCAGTACGCCACGGTCGTAAGAGGCAAGAGCAAGATTATGAGGAGGTGAGTGTGCCTGGAGAGCTGCACTGCTTCCCTGAGTCCCTCCTTGCACACCTATGTGCGTGCACACTGCTCCAGCCACAGATGGGTCCACTTCTGGCTTCTGTACAGACAGAAGTCCCAGTGGGTAGAAGGTGTCTCACAACTGAACAGGATAAGGCTTGTAAAAAAAAAAAACGCTGTCATTCTTGTGGATTAAATGCTGGTAGACAAAAGAATAGGAAAATTATACGAAGGCGAAGATAGTTCTGTTTTCTTTAAATTATCTTCATGATTATATATATTTAAAACCCTACATGTAAACAATATTTAAATGAGAAGCAAGCATTTTATATTCTATTACATGGCATGGGGATGAGTGACACCTAGTTTTCATGCATGTTAAATTATCTAGGATGCTTGAGTCACGTACCTGTTCTCAGGTTTATGCAGCCCTGCAGCCCTGCCCCTACCCCAAGATTCTGGTGGAGCCTGTGTTAACTAGAAGATTCTGCTGGTCTCCATGCACACTTTGAGAGCAGAGAGGGGAGACTGGGAATACTGTAGTTTGAAGCCACTGCTTAAATAGTTGCTTTTGAATTCTTTCATGTCCCAAGGTTTCTAGTGGGCCTCCTTTTGCACTACTAATTTTTAGAATAACTGTACTCTAATGATCATTATAATGATAAAGGATGCTTTTAGAGGAAGAATTCCATTAACTAGACATATTGATTTGCTATCAATTTATGCAAAATCCTTAGAGAATATGGAATTGCTATAATCAATAGAGAATGAACCCCCCACCCCCACCCCCAAGCAACTACAGTCATGGAGTAAATGGTTCCTGGGTTTGAGTGCAGCTGTGGGCCGCTTGTCTGGGGTGAAGGCCCCATAATTCCTGCAGATTATTGCATACGGACATTGCTGGTGATTATAAAACACATTCATTGTATATTCTAGTGAAATGCTCGAGTACACTGTGTGCAGGCACTTCCCAGGCTTTGTGGAGAGGGACAAGTTAAATAAGACTCAGATCCTGACCTCACAGGATTTGCCAGTTATAAAATTTGACGTTGCTTATACCTGCAAGGGCTATGGACAGTCACAAACAAGTATTTCTCAATGAGTACCTCATAGCCAGAAAGATCCAATACACATTTGAAAGTAAGCACACACACAAACACGGAAGACAATCCTTTTTAGCATGAAGGCATCTTACTTGTTTCAGCGTTTCCTGTGCAACAGTGTATGTTTCTACTTCTCATTGCAAGGCTGAGGTGACCTTTTATAAAACATGAAGAGTCCTTAAAAAGTGGGATCAAGTGCTTGCAAATGCCACCCCCCACTCATTCATTCCCCAAGTGACATCCCACGGCAGTTTCTCTTCACTGGCTATCATTTCTGCTTCTGATCTTTTTTATCTTATGAGGCCTAATAGCAATTTTTATGACATGTTGGGGCCCGGCACTTTATCAAACATAGCACTAAAGAAAGGAAAAATTTCCACACAAAATTTGTTTTATCTACATCCATTTGGAAACATATCCACAGCAAAGATAAAAATACAAGTGTTCAATAAGCTAAATGTAGCCCATAAGTGATTTGCCTTCATATGTTGAGCCAACATTTATAATCTAGGAGATGCGCATTGAAATCTGGGTCCAAGCCTCTCTTGATTGATGGATTGAATTTTAAACATTTTATTGTGAATTGGTTGAAGAGATCAGATCAGTTTTCCATTTAACAATTTAGACACATTTTGTCTCATCTTATCGACTGCAACCCCCACAATGAAATACCATTTATCTGCATCTATTCTTAAAAGGCGAAAATGTTTGCTCCTCGTGTGCCAGTTGTACGTCTCTGTAGTTGGGATGTGGTTGAAGACTAGGTCTATCAAGAATACACGCCTCTTTGTCTCCTTTGGTTGCTTTCAAAAAAGGCACAGTCTTTTTTGTGCCTTTCAGGGATTTCTACTGGGCTCAGAACATTCAAGGTAGAGAGGTCAGATGACTTTTTTTGGGGGGGGTGGTGGCCTGGGGCAAGGACTCCAATGGGTGAATCTTGTGAATGGGTGAATGTGTCCTCTGAGGACACAGGATGACCACAGGGCTTCTGATGAAGAAATGTGAAGAAAATTGAAAACTGTTGTGGTGAGAGAAAGGTCAGAAAAATCAGACTGAGAAGTTGTTTTTCCATCATGACAGCAAACCGGTTCATTCTTCAAGGATATCCAGGGATGTTCTAGGAAAATTTCATTGGGGAACCACTCACCCTACATCCTGAATTTTGCCCCTTCACACTCCTTGTTGTTCCCCAAACTCCGAAGAATCTTTGAAAGGAGCACGATTTTATCCTCTCGAGGATGCCAAATGGCCTTTTTGAGATGGCATCGGTCAAAAAACAGACTTCTTCAAGGAAGGGTGACAGAGAAAGAGACACTACCCTCAGAAATGTGGACACTTCAATAGAGAATCTGTCAGGGAACACCAGTTTCACGCTTGGGGTTCTTGCTTAATGAAGGTTACGATGATTTTGTAGCAAGACTTTTTGACTTACCCTCGCTCATCAGAGAAGAGAGGCATAATTCAACAAGGGCCGTCGTCCTGAAGCTGAATGATTCCTGGAGAAATGCTGTGACCCTCATTCATGCTTGTTGATCCGGAAAGAGATAGAGGCTTGGAAGCAGCTATGAGTAAAGCGCTTTGGGGCGGGTCATGCATTGTTGTCTGTCTAGGATGCGTATGTTTAGGGACTTTATCCTAAGTTGGTAGAGTAATCACCTGTTTGCTATTTTAATAGAAAAAGAAGAAAAGCTTTAAAATTGGTGGCACTGTATTTTTTCACTTAATTATTCCAGTGATTAATTATTATTTTATCTTGTAAACTATTGGCCTGTGGTGCATTTAAGATGAAAACAACAGCTACGGAGTTGATTCTTGTTCATCGTCTTCCCATAGAGGAGTTCCAGGAATGTAAATCTTTATGCGAGCAGACAGCCTCATCTTTCTTCTGTGGAACAGCTGGTGGGTTTGAACTGCAGACCTTGGAGTTACCAGTCCAGTGCTTACATGATTGCTTTACCAGTCCTCCTTAGTGATGAAATTAACAAGCACATCTCACTGCCCGGGGGTCTGTTCTAACTCCCATTTATAGAACACGGTTTCTGAGGCTGTCACTCTTTGTGGTTGTAGAAACTCTTCTCTTTCTCCCACAGGGTAGCTGCTGGTTTCAAACTGCTGACCTTTGGTCATGAGGTTACGAAGACTGTAATTTTTTTTAGAAAATCATTTTATTGAGGTTTCTTACATCTCTCATCACAATTCATACACCCATTCATGTACATTTGTACATATGTTGCCATCATCAGTTTCAAAACTTTTTTTTCTATTTGAGTCCTTGGTATCAGCTCAATTTTAGCCCCTCTGCTACACTCTCTCACGAACTCTCGATAACTTATAAATATTATTATTATTATTTATAAGATTATAAATCTTTATGAAAGCAGATAGTCTTATCTTTTTGTCACAGAGCAGCTAGTAGGTTTGAACCACCAACCTTGTGTTTAGCAGCCTAACCCACTATGCCAGCAGGGCTCTTCCCCCCCCCCCCTCCCCTGCATCACTGCCCTGGTGGGAGTAGGAAGCCCAGCCTTGCTCCTGGAAAGCTGCGCCTGGATTTGATCCGCCAACCCTGTGGGTCACAGTCCCACACACAACCACTATGCCACCGGGGCTCAGCCTGCCATCAGGGCTCTTAAAACCAAGTTTAAAAGCATTAAAAATATATACATATGAAATTTTAAAAGATTGCTGTCTTTGAAGGAAAGTTGTTTTTTTTTGCCCAAATATTTTACTGAATTCCTATGAAGCCAATTAAAGAGATGATGACTACACAGGCTGAGATTTATATAATCAGGAAAACCAGTTGTCTCAAAGTTCTCAGGTCAGATTGCTCAGTGGTGTCAGCCCAGTGAGTAGGCTTCAGACTCGTAGAAAATACATAAGCGAGTAAATCTGCAAGGCTGGCAGGACAGTGCTCTGGACTGAGCCCTCATGTCTGCTATCGGACGTTGTTAAATCAGATAACCCCTAGAGCCTTCTTCATATCTAATAGGTTTGTGGACTTAATGCCATCATCATTTTGTTGGTGCTGTCAAATTCTGACTCACAGTGACTCTATGTATAAGAAACACAATGAATTTGTCCATCTGCATTGTTTAAAACTACTATCTTCTTTTTAAGTTAATATTTGTAAATTAAATGAGAACTCTTGTGTTTGAACCATTTGTCATGAAAACTATGGTACTCATTGCAAAAACAGGTTAAGAAAGAAAAATAGAGAAATGGCAATGTTGAAACATTTTTCAAAAATGGAGACATAAAAATAATGTCACATTAAAAATCCCCCCCTTTTTTTTTAGCTATAAAAGTATGTGTTGGTGTGAATGACAAATGGGTGAAATTGGTATTCACATGAAATTGCCTGACATTCACATAAAAAGACATTTATCAGAGCCCTACCTCATCTTTCCTTTTTTGAGTTTTACATGTAACTCAGACATTGGCCAGGGTCAATAAGCATGGATAATCTCCATACTTATTTGCATACATAAATGATTTCTAAACATACATAAAAGAACCCTGGTGCTATTAGGGACTAGGTGTCAGGCCAACCCCAAGGCTGATAGTTCAAAGCTACCAGCCACTCTGAGAGAAAGATGAGACTGCCTGCTCTCCTACAGTCTTAGAAACCACATGGAGGGCGACTATGAGTCAGAAGGCACTTGAGGACGATGAGTTTAAACAAATGAAATCTTGTTTTCACATCTTATGGAAAGACTAATATCCTCCCAGTGAGTGCGAAAAACGCCTAGAGATTTAAATTTTGGGTGGCTTGACTCCTCAAGGAGGCCTGGTGGCATAATGGGTTATGCATTGGGCTGCTGATAACAGGGTCAGCAGTTTGAAGCTCTTTGGGAGAAAGATGAAACGCTCTACTCCTGTCAGGACTTACAGTCTTGTAGACACACAGGCAATTCTACACTATCCTATACAGTTGTAAGTCAGAACAGCTGGAGGCCTCCTTTTGACTGAGTTTTTTTTCTCCCTGTTTTGACACCCCAAACCTGCGCTTCATTGATTTATGCCTTCAGTTTCCCCCTTTTCTCTCGGCCTGCTGACATGTTTTTTCAGGCCAGATGTATACCAGTGCCCATGATAGTGACCCTCCAGGGCAGACTAGAAAGCCCCATCTTTCTCCCAAGAAGCGGCTGCTAGTTTCAAGCTACTGACCTTGGGGATCCTAGTCCAGCACTGTAGTCACTGTACCACCAGGGCTCAGGGCCCACAGTTTTCCCTTCTCTGCTTATCCCAGCCTCTTTCTTCCCCGGGAGCACTAAGCACTTCTCACTCCATGATGTAGAATAGTGCTGCTCTGCATCCCGCCCCCGCTTGACCTCACTGAAGAGCCACCACTGCCCAGCAAGGGCCTCACTAAGCACTAAAACGATTGAGCCTTTCATTGGGATCTGCCCTCCTTTGCGTGTTATTTGGTTTTAACCAGTGTATTGTTTTGCCCATCACAATAATTATTGTTATATATCACCCAGTTGATCCCACCTTCAAGCTACTCTCTACTGGTAAATAGTAAACGTTTGTTTCCATTTGTTCATTTGTAATTTTAATTATTTAGTCAAGGGTCACTATTGTTTATTTAAATGGTATTCTGTCGTGCAAAATCTATTTCTTTTTGCTCTTGTTTTATTATCCAAGTTAGTCATCTATCTCAGTATGTTGCTACTGGTGATTCATAGACCAGTTTTCTTATTTCATAATTTATGTCTCTGATAAATGTGTTGATTTTACGGGGACACAGTCACGTACCTATCTGATGATGTGGATTGGACAATCCAAGCCCTGTAGGATTGAGGTGGCAAAGGTGAGCTCTTGTTCCGTGATTAAGACAGGAGTGTGGTCCCAAATGTCTACCCTGGTCTTTTTCATGCCCCATTGGCCACATGTCCATAACGTTTCCCTAAGTAGAGAGATCGACAGTCTTCTGTTCTCGACAGGAACTTTACAGCACACACTTGACTGAATAGAAGAGGCATTCTCTACCCTACCTACACAATTCTGCTCTGGGAAGCTTGGCTGAAGGTCAGCACACATGTCGGGATGTGGGACCCTGGCATCAGTGTTTTCTAGAGCTCCCCAGGTGTTGCCACTGTGCAGCCAGGGCTGACAGTCAGAGGTCGAGAGTATAGGGAACCAACGGAATCTTGTAGAAAAAGCCCTGGAGACAGAGTGGTTCAGAGTTGGGCAGCTAACTGCAAGGTCAGCAGTTTGAAGCGACAGCAACTCTGTCACAGAAAGATCAGGCTCTCTGCTCCCCCGTAGCGCCGAAGCGAATCTCGGACAGTGAGTTTGGGTTCTTTTAGAAGGGAAATTAAAAGGTGCCACTCATTGCCATCAAGCCCATTCTGACTCAAGGATCTGATAGGTCAGAGTAGAATTGCCCCTAATGGTTCCCCAGACCACGCATCTTTAAGGGCATAGAAAACCTCAACCTTTCCCCATGGAACAGCTCGTGGTTCTGAACCGCTGACCCTGCAGTTAGCAACTCAGCACAGAAGCCCTGTGCCATCAGGGCTCGAGTGTTGTAGCCTTCAAGATGAGACCACAACAGACATACTTTTCCCATGACCCTGTTTAGATCACTCCGGGGCTTAAGGCATTGGCAAAGATACCCTGATATTTATAAATCAACTCAAGAATGTGTGAAGGCCTCCAAGTCATTTTGACTTTGAAAGGTGGAGGTTTCTTGACAGAAATCTCTAGCCTTAAATGCCCTGTTTGGAGACCTGCTGCCCACTGCAATGAGTGCTCTCATTTGGCCTGAAACCAACTTACACTTAAAAGTCTTTGTGCTTTAAAGGTGTGCCAAGACTCTTGGCTTAACAATGGAAGGGAAAGCAAAACCAAACCACTGTCTTCAGTTGTGGCATTCCTTTCATCTTGGGCACATTCCCTTACTTCTTGTAGAGGAGCATGTGTCCTGAGCCAGCCTGTGAGAGTAGACAGAATTCCCTTCCTCTCTCTCGTCCCAGTGTCTGGTGAAGCATCCTACACCTGATTAGTATTGATTAACCATTTGTCAGTGACCTCTGCCAACTCTGCTTTTGTTCCAGGAAGCGGTGCAAGTATTGATTAAGCATTCGGCTGATGTCAATGCGAGGGACAAGAACTGGCAAACCCCGCTCCACGTGGCAGCAGCCAATAAGGCTGTCAAGTGTGCAGAAGTGATCATTCCCTTGCTGAGCAGCGTCAATGTCTCCGACCGAGGCGGGCGAACAGCTTTGCATCACGCGGCTCTGAATGGCCATGTGGAGGTGGGTATCCTGGCCACTGGCCATGCCCTCTCCCAGTCCCCTTGGCCCCAAGTGAAATCTAGTCTTACCATGGAGACTCAAAGAGAATATGATCATATTTATTGATTATACTTTAGGTAATCATCTCTCTGTATAAATTCACAGCCCAACGAACTGCAAATGTCAGCCTTGGCCTTTCCCTCTGACATCTATGCCGGGGGGGTGGGGGTGGGGGTGGGGGTGGTGGTGGTGGTGGTGGTCTACTGTCCTACTTCTTCCAACTTCAAGTTCTTTAACCTGCCTTCAGATTTGGTATCAGTTGGGCTCAGAGAGTCTGCAGAGCTCCCTCAACAATCACAGACTGCACGTTTGAACTTGTTGCTTCTTTCAGATGGTCAAT
The DNA here is from genome assembly GCA_004026705.1 of Nesogale talazaci. Lineage (NCBI taxonomy): Eukaryota > Metazoa > Chordata > Mammalia > Afrosoricida > Tenrecidae > Nesogale > Nesogale talazaci. The sequence continues at coordinate 16,020 of PVJH01034593.1, forward strand.
TTACTCGTGGCCAAAGGAGCAAACATCAATGCATTTGACAAGAAGGACCGGCGTGCTCTGCACTGGGCAGCATACATGGGTAAGAAGTCCCCGCATGGCAGGGGAAGGACAGTGTGGATTACCTTACCTATTAAACCACGGGTCGTGTCTCTCATGGTCCATGCAGATGGACCTTGGGCAAACCTGAAATTTCATTTTTTAAGCTTTGATTCCTTTTGGCCTTAAGAGTCTGTCCATCTTGTTGCAATGCAAAGAGTACTCTGGGGGCAGTTGCTTTAGCAGAGATGTATTGATCCCACAAGGAAGAAAGGTGAGTCACAGCCAAGATGTCGTTGGATGTGGTTCACTCTAGAGTGAAAGCAGCACCCACTGTGTGCATTTTCATTTTTCATGGCAGGAAAATAAAGTGTTTTTATAAAGAAAGAGATTGGTCACCAAAGCAAGGGTGTTCATTCAATTTGTCTCTATGTTTATAGATATTTTTGAAAGAAACAAACAGAAAGGGAGGAAGAACGGACTGTTTTGTGACTTGTGAGCAGAGTCCGCATGGCTTAACCTCTTACTCCTCTGCCTTAAAAGCAGGAATATGCAACTCTGACTCTTGATGGAATAGTGGCTATGGTGGGCTGTGATCTTCAAGGTTAGCAGTTCAAAGCCACCAGTCACTCTGGCTCGTAAACAATTACAGTCTCTGAACCTCTGAGTGGCAGTTCTACGCTGTCCTAGAGCGTCGTTATGAGTCAGGTTGGACTCAATCCGTGGCAGTGAGTTTAGTTGGGTGGGGACGTGGTGAGGGAACAGCTAGGTTTCTCAATGTTTCCATTTTATTTTGGTTGCACAAATGCCACTGACAAATGGTCATCCTTGCAGAGTATTCTTAGTGCAGACTTGTGGGACGTGAACACAGATCCTTCCTTTGTGTTTCTAATTGGAGAACATACTGCCATTAGAAGAGAAAACAGAATTCTCTCAACAGTTCTGAGCTGCCTGAAAGCCTGTGCAGCGAGTGTGGTTTGGTAACCCGTGAAGACCAACCTCTGCAGCAGGACACCATGCAGTGAATCAGTGATGATGTCAGTGAATATAGCTTGACATGGAAAGCCAGCTGGGGGCTGAGCCCCGGTGGCGTAGTGGTTGCGTGCGGGACTGCAGCCCACTGGGTTGGCGGTTCAAATCCAGCAGCAGCTCTCCAGGAGAAAGGCTGGGCCTCCTACTCCCACCAGAGGGCAGTGCTGACCACAGACAAACCAAACCAAACAAACGGAAAGCTGGCTGTCATCCACTAAGTGTGTGTGTGGGGGTGAGGGGCGGGAAGTACGAGGAATGTGATCTTCATGTTGTAAATACACACACACACACACATACATACATACATAAACAAATCTAGAAAGCATTATATGGCAAATTTTTAACAGTGATTATTCATAGGGGATGATAGCTGTGGGTGATTTGACTTGCCTTTTAATAGCTATCCACATTTTCTGGAGTCTTTTAAACAAGCCGAAATGAACTTTTATCATCAGAGCAGAGAACAGCAACACTCATTGTGGGGGAGATGAGAGACTGGGTTGGGATAGGGATGGAATTGATCAAGTAACTGAAGATAGGTCTGAGTGAATCCATAATCTTAAAATTTTGCAAACATTATCTGTTTCTCTAGTGGCATGGATTTTCCAGTCGGTTAAAGAGATTAGCTGTCTGGGTGGCACCTGTGGGCTGGAGTCAGTACATGTTTGTCAGAAGATGGATGCTTAGCGTACATTAAGCAGTGTGAAATTAGAAGGAAGGAACCTGAGGTTAGTGTTCGGGCTCCGCTGATAGATAGCGTAAAACATCTGGGAAGAATTGCTTTCAAGAAGAAAGGTCGTGGAATCCAGGAATGGGAATGGGAATAGTAGGGGGAAGGGAAGGAGAGGAGGGGAGGAAGGGGAACCGATCTCAATGATCGACACATAAACACACACACACACACACACACACCCCTCCAGGGGGACGAAACACAGAAACCATGGGGGGAGGGAGACAGTGGTCAGTGTGAGATATGAAAATAATAATAACTTATAATTTACTGAGGGATCATGCAGGGGGTGGAGGGAGAAAAATAAGAGGAGCTGATATAAAGAACTCAATAGAAAGTAAATGTCTAGAAAAGAATGATGGCAACATATGTACACATATGCTTGATACAATTGATGTATGGATTATGATCAGAGTTGTAAGAGGCCCCCAATAAAATGATCTTTTAATGAAAAGAAAAGTCATTATTTGGGATATTACCAAGATCCGAATACGGAAAATCCGAAAGAGCATTATCTTCAGGGAATAATAGGACAACACCAGTACTGGTTGCTTATGATAGCCTCATTGGTAATTGAAGCATATATATTTTTTTACTTTATATGAATCTGGGAGAAAAAAAAAGTCAAATTTTAATTAAGCAAATTAATCCTAAGATTGATCAGTTGATCAATTGATCCCTCTCCCTCTCTCCTCTCCCTCATGCGCACGCACACACACACACACACACACACACACATTTTCTCAAACATACACTCTTATTCTCATGTGCACTCACTTAAAAACTCATTTTTATAGCAGATCCTGGGATCAGTCCTCATTTTTCTTCCTTCCCAATATAATTTATGTTTAGAGCAGTGGTCCTAAGCAATTAAAAAATCCTCAGTCACTCAGGTTAAATACATTTATCATACAGTAAGATGGGGAGCAAGGAGCCCTGGTGGCTCAGTAGGCTAAGCATTGAGCTGTTTACTGCAAGGTCAGTGGTTTAAGTCCATCAGCCAGCCATTCCATGGGAGAAAGATGAGGCTGTCTGCTTCTAGAAGAAAGTACATGCTCAGAAACCTTAGGGGGCAGTTCTGCTCTGTCTGCAGTGTCGCCGAGTCCGAACTGACTTGATGACAGTGAGGACCGAAGAAGACAGGGAACAAAGCAAAGCATTCCAGTAAAAAAGTCCATGGGAGTTGACAGGCAAAGAATTTTCTGTTTAGCCTCCAGTTGATGCGAATGCTATTAAATAGAACCACATGAAATTGCTATTTTTGTAGCCCAAGCTCAGTCAAGCACGATATTTTCACCAAACTGGCACTGTCCGACTTCCCAAGGAAGCACCAAGAAAGCTTTGCATTCATTTTTGACACTGTGCTTTCTTAGGCTGTGGGATGAATGCATTGGCCCAGCCTTGTTATTATTTACTGTGTAAACTCAAGTACCAGCCAATCCGAATATCCACCAAGGCGCCCAATTTTACCACAAAAATTACTTTTAAAAATGTGCTGGAAAACTCAGCTTACATACAAGTGTATGTGGTATTTGTTGATAGGCTTCGGCTCTCTCTTGTTGAAGAGAAAGCTTCTATTTGAGTCGTCTTGCTGTCCCTGCTGGGTTCACAGAGGTCTGATGCATCGTGGGTAGTCAATAAATATTTGTGGAGCATTTGCCCTGTACCTGCTTTTATAAACGACTCGGCAAAATCCTCGGGGCCCTAGAAAGTAACAGTGATAATTTAGGTGCACTGGATCATTAAACTGTCCTATAAAGGTTAACGATGTTTTCTCCTGCTTGGTTTGTAAAGGCCACCTGGACGTTGTGGCATTGCTCATCAACCAGGGCGCAGAAGTGACGTGTAAGGACAAGAAGGGGTACACGCCCCTGCATGCTGCAGCCTCCAACGGACAGATCAATGTTGTCAAACACCTCCTGAATCTGGGGGTGGAGGTGAGTTAATTTTGATACATAATAACATCTCACCACGTGGTCTATGTAGTTCTTGTTGTTCTGAATTAAAATTGTGTTTGCATTTTAAATGAAATGGAAAAGAGTTCTTGCATCTTGTTTCTGTTTGTTGATTGGTTTTTGGATTTACATGGATAATTTAAAGGTTGTAGAGCAACTTACTAAGTATTGGAAAACTAGAAACAAATTAATTTTCTGTATCTACATAGATTTAGACATATATAAGTATACATATCACACATAGTGTGTGTGTATATATCCTTCTATATAGAGAGATGTATTTTTATATAAGTATGTGTATTTGTAGAGATGTATACGTGTATACATGGATTTATGCACAGATGTATGTTAAAAAATAAATCCGTTACCTATCTATGTGCTCTGTAGTGGAGTTGGTTAACACTATCACAACTAATTGGCTAACTCAGATGTTAGCCCAGAGGTACCGCAGAAGACAAACCTGGTGATTTACTTCTGAAAAATCAATTCCTACAGTTTGACTCTTGACATACATTAAGTTGCCGCGAGTTGAAGTCAACACAGCAGTGACTAGACTGGATTGTGTGTGTGTGCGTGTGTGTGTGTGTGTGCGTGCGTGTGTGCCTGAAGTATGCCTGTTTACAGTTGCCCGTAATCAGCAAATCCACAAATCCAGAAAGAGGGGGGTGACAAGATGATGACTGGAGTGTAAGAGAGAGGGA
>PVJH01034594.1:0-20471 GCA_004026705.1 Nesogale talazaci
TATTCAGAGGTATATAGTTTACTATTTTAACCACCTCTATTTAAACAAAATTCAGTGATGCAGTGTCAGTATCATGTGATGTAAACTGCTCATTTTTCTCTCTGTGTCTCAAAGGGCTCTGTCTGGGCTGGTCCCAGTTCATACATACATAACACACTGCTGAAAAAAGTTAGGTAGTAAAGCTATGCCTTTTTTTTTTTTCTGTATTTGATGAGAAAGCTATGTTCTCAATAACATCCAATTGTATCTATTACTTTTGGTTTAATGTCCATTGATTCATACTAATAAATATTTTTAAAGTTACCAAGTTTATCTTATTGCTATAATATTTAATATATATTTATGATCACAACTATATAGGAATAAATAACAGTGATTCCTCAGAAAAATGTGTGTCTAACATATGAAGACATGTAAGTGTGTGTCTCTCTGACTAGAGAAGCAAATTCATAGACGCTCATATGTGTATAAGAAAGAACTTTGTTGTTTCTCAGCTAGATGGCCACTTGTTTATCTTCAAACCTTTGAGACCCCAGGCACTATATCTTTTGATAGCCAGGCACCATCAGCTTTCTTCACCACATTTGCTTATGCACCCACTTTGTCTTCAGCGATTGTGTTGGGAAGGTGAGCATCTCAGACTGCTGAATTATTAGAACAAAGTGTTCCTGTATTGGGGGAGTACTTAAGGAGGGGCCCACTGTCCGTGCAGATACTTAATACTAAACCTAAAAATATATGTACATAGATCTACACATGGAAGAAGTCCACCAGCCTATCCCCACGCGATCGCTGTTGACAAAGCAGGTGCATAAGCAAATGTGGTGAAGAAAGCTAATGGTGCCTGGCTATCAAGGGATATAGAGCCTGGGGCCTTAAAGGCTTGGAGATACACAAGCAGTAATCTATCTGAGAAGCAACAAAGCCCACGTGAAAGAAGCACACCAGACTGGGTGATCACAAGGTGCTGAGGGTATCAGCTATCAGGCATCAAAGAACAAAAAAATCATATCATTGTGAATGAGGGGGAGTGCAGAGTGGGAACCCAAAGCCCATCTGTAGACAACTGGATATCCCCTCACAGAAAACTCTCGGGGAGGGGATGAACCAGTCAGGGTGCAGTGGAGCAACGATGAAACATACAATGTTTCTCTAGTTCTTCAAAGCTTCCTCTACTCCACTATCATGATCCCCATTCTACCTTACAAATCTGACTGGACCGGAGAATGTACACTGGTACAGATAGGAACTGGAAACATGGGGAACCCAAGACAGAAGAACCCCTCAGGACCAGTGCTGAGAAGGGTGATAATGGGAAGATGGGATAGAAAGGCAGAACAGATTGCAAGAATCTACATATAACCTCCTCCCTGGGGGATGGGCAGTGGAGAAGTGGGTGAAGGGAGACATCGAATGGTATAAGATATGAAAAAATAATAATTTATAAATTAACAAGTATTCATGAGGGAGGAGGAAAGGAGGGAAGATGAGTAGATAACAGGGGCTCAAGTGGAAAGCAAGTGTTTTGAGAATGATGAGGGAAATAAATTTTCAAAAGTGCTGGACACAAAGGATGTATGTGTGGATTGTGATAAGAATTTTACAAGCCCCCAATAAAATGATTTAATTTAAAAAGAAAAAAAAGAGCTTGATATAAAAGGTGAATTGTATATTAGGAAAACATTCCAGTCCAGTCCATATCAAGTCCATAAGTCTTATATTAGCCCATATGTCTAATAGCCATCTATAAAGCCCTCTTCAGACTCACGCAACACACGCAATGATGCTGAATGCAGGGAGGTCACAGGCCAGTGAGTGGAAAGTCTTGTGGATCCAGTGGTCGTAGAAGCATCTTTGAGCTGGTGTGAATCTCCATGGTGGCTCCTCCAGCTCCAGGGCTCTGTTCCCTCAGTGTAGCTCCATGTGGTTTGTCAACAGGAATGTCTCACAGAGAGAGTGTGTCCGTCCCACCTCCAGCGAGCTAGCTCTTTAAGGCCTCCAAATGAGGTCATCCAGCTGTGAGCTGATGGACAGGCTGAACTCCACTCCTTCACAGGTAATAGTCTCAAGTTGATAACAGACTATGTAACTACCACACTAAGTTTTGCAACAGCACAAATTTGTTATAAAATAAGGAACCAGAAATACAAAGTGGCAAAGCTATATGCCTGTTAATATAAATGCAAAGTCTGTAGTGCACCCTGAGCATCCTTGTTTCTGAGTGAGCCTTCAGAGCCATGCCTAGTAAGTACTGGGAGCTGAAAGCCTGCTGAGTGAAGCAAGCTGGAGAAATATAAACGCATATAAACTTACCCAATTGTATATGTTGCTTATGAATGTTTTTATGTTTGTGTGATGAAGTAAAATATTTGGAAGGAAACACATGAACTTCCTTTTTTAACCATAGTCAAGTCGCTTTTCAACAAGTTGTATTTACATCAACACAATCAGTTCTGGTACATTCTCTCCCTTACCATGTTCATTATTTGCTCCCCAATTGCCCTCACCATGCCCCCTCACATGCCCAGTAAGCCATTGTATTAGTTGTTGTCCCTATGCATCCACTCCGGTACTGCATAAACTCGGAAGACTATCAAAAACTATTAAAAAGCAAAGTTAGAAAGAAAATTATATAATGAAATAAAAAGTAAGAAAGGATAGACCACCAGCAATATTAAAAATAAACCAGAAAGGATTTCTTTTTTTTCTTTCATGAAAGTAGTGAGAAATATTTAAAACTAGAACAAATTCAGATCAGCTCAAGAGGAAGGTCAAAGGGCTGAGCCCCGGTGGTGTAAGTGGTTGAGTGCGGACTGCGACCCACAGGCTTGGCGGTCCAAATCCAGCAGCGGCTCTCAGGAGCAGCGCTGGGTAGCTCCCACGACCACCAGAGGGCAGTGATACCCCCCCCCAAAAAAAGGGGAAGGTCAACTGACCAAGTATCATAGTTCCATCCACCATAATCAAGTTTACAATCATCTCTGTCTGATTGCAAAACTATTCGTGCCCCTCAACTATGGCCAGAGGGGATCAACTAGGGCAGTGCTTCTCAATCTTCCTCACGCCACCCTTTAATACAGCTTGTCATGTTGTGCTGATCCCCCAACCATAACATCATTTTTGTTGTTACTTCAAAACTGTGGCTTTGCTACTGTGAGGAATCAGGGGACCCATGTGAAAGGGTTGTTTGACCCCCTCAAAGGGGTCGCGACCCACAGGTTGAGAACCACTATACTAGAGGTTTACTATGACTAGGTATTCTCCAGATAGTTTGGGCTCCCACTGCCCTTCATAGCTTTCCATAAATGGGGTGCTCACAATTAAGCTTTGATACTTTTGCTTTCATCATATTTGGATTTAGTTATTGTCATCTTTGAATCATGCCAGGCTGGTGTGCTTGTGGGAACTTAGTTGATGTTTTTCTTACTTATATGACTGACTACTTGTTTGAAAACAAGCCTTTGCAAGCCTTTACGCTATTCCAGTTGATAACCAGGCATCATCTGCTTTCTTCATCACACTTTGCTGTAGCACCCATATATAGCTTCAGTGATCTCTTCATGGTGAATTTTGAGCAGGGTCATGTGATAAGAAGTAACTGTTCTTGGATTGGGCTTAGAAATAAATGGGAGCCGAGAATCCATCTGTTTGTCCACGGGTTATTTAATTTAGCTGTGTTAGTATCATTTGATTACAGAAACACAAATGAAAGAAATTGTCAAACATCCCTCTGAGGTATCAGTCAATTGCATTAATAGCATCAATAATATATCCAACAGCATAGAATTTGAGGTGTTGCTGAGAAAAGGAGTTTAGGCAAGTATACTCCAGCAGAGAACTGCAATCCATTCGTTTTTGTCCTCTGCAAACTGAATTCTGAAATCACTTGGGTTCTGTTTACATTGAGTATGGGGCTTGGAGCTAGGGGGAATTTTCGTGTAACATTTCCTTACAGGGTCAGATCCTTGCTTATGAGATTAATTGCTTGTCATATGAATGCAAAGACAGCATGGATATAGTAAATATATGGTGATGCTGGATCCCCTTTCATTGGACATCTACCAAGCCAGGGACCTTGGTCCAATGACTGTCATTTCCACAGCCTTGAGGTTCCTGTCACTTGGTGCTTCTCCCATCAGGAAATTTCAGTCCTCCATCAAGGGCTACAGGTGGTTTTAAGGAAAGGTCCTATTTGTTCAGTCATGTTACCATGTTGAGTCCTTCTAGTATGGTCCTTGAGGGATACCAACACATGAACTTTCTGATGGTACTTTCATTCAAAGAGGAAGAAAAAGGAACAGGATCAGGGAGGAGTACAAAGTTCATTTTTGGATATGTGTGTAAAGTAAAAATCTGAAGGCAATGTGATTAAGTTTTGTCACTTGATAATTTCAACATAGTTTCTATATTTTTAGTGTTGATTTTTTTTTTCTCAAGAAGATGGAGGGGTGGAGAAAATCTTGAGCTGGATTAAACTGACTTCTTAAGCTTTCTAGGACGTTTTATGAGTTTAAGTCCCAACTTTATGCACTAAGATTTTATGAGGTTAGATTATTTCTGTCCTCTCTCCTCTGCCACCTCAGCTACTTTCCCATGAACCCATGCAATCTTCATGCATTCTTGCGATTCATAGGTTTCTGTGAGATGAAAATTTTAATAGACTTGCATCCAATGTATAGATGACTGTGGAGAGCAGAAGGTAGGCTAGGAGAACAGTAATGTCTTTTTTTTTTTTTGGTGGGGGCATCACTGCCCTCTGGTGGGAGTGGGAAGCCCAGCCTTGCTCCTGGAAAGCTGCTGCTGGATTTGAACTGCCAAGCCAGTGGGCCACAGTCATGCACTCAACCACTATGCCATCGGGGCTCAGCCCTTTTTAAAAAAAAAATTTTTTTTTTGACAGAAATGTCTTATGTGCTGAACATCCAAATCCAAATACCTTCTGTGAAACTTTTAGATATGTAAGAAATCAGACACTACTGTGAGCAGAAAATTTGTCTTATGATTTTGTTTTAAACTTACTAAGAAGTAGCTGCTTTGGGAAATTTTTCAGAAACATGATAGGATTCGGCCAGCAAGTTTTGGGTGGCCCAAACAAGAATTTTACATCCTCTCTCCCTCTCTCCCTTTTTCTTACCCTTGGGCCTTCTTTAATAGGAAATTGTGTCTGCATAGTCAGTGGACCAGGCAGCTGGCATTTTGTAAGAAAACAACTTGGGTTTATTTAAGGACCCTGCAGGATAAGGGCGAGCTTGATTCAGGCTTGACTACTTTATCCTCACTGTCACAAAGGCATGACTGGTGGCAGATGAATGCATCAGAGTGGGACTACAGAAACAGGATGGCACCGTGACTGGGACACGTATATTATGTTAGACAGGAGATCTTACAGCACTGTTCTATGCCTTCCAACAACGGCAGGTGAAGGACATGACTCAGGATCCCTGTTGTGCTGCAATCCAAAAGGTTAACACTTTGACCCCAGCAGCCCCTCTGAGGGAGAGAGTTTTCTACTCTCAAACACAGGTCCAAGCTTAGAATCTCACAGGGCCAGTTCTCCCCTAACCTATAGTGTTGTATGAGTCAGGAGGGACCCAACCATAGTTGGTTTTGACACTGTTCCCAGTCCAGTGACTTCTATCAGACCCACCCAAGCAAGCCCTTAGAAGAAACTGCCCAACCCTGGTATGGCTGGAGAGGAGTGGAGATAATATATTTTCTAATGTGCTCAGCCAGAAAGCAAGATTACCTACGCCCTTGGTTAATGATCAAAAAGAATTCAGTGGAAGCTTAATCCATGTGGGTACTTTGCAAATAGATTTGGGGCTGTCACTGCATCCATAACCTTTTGCAAACCGAAGTGCTCAGAATTTAAGCTCTAATACACCCTTAAACGTTTCTTCTTCTGGGAATGTGCTGAAAGCAAGACCTGCAGAAGAGGGCTCAGGGGGTGCAGGGAGGTGGCTTGGTTTCATCTTGATTTCATAAGTGTTTGTCTCCAGAAACATCTTCTCTAAAGTTTTGAGACTTACTGTAACAACTATTGCAACAACATGTAGTTGAACTGCATTTTGTACATATTTGAAGTTATCGTCACCTCTCCATCCCAATGTTCTATTAAAGAAGCCAAGAATGCCAGCCAGGTGTTGGCAAGTATGCTGAAAATAAACACTGAAAAGTGTTATTTCTCAGAAGCAGTTTGGCAACATGTATTTAAACCGTTGGAGCTGATAATATCCTATGACTCAGTAATTCCATTTCTAGGAATTCTAAGTATATGTATTATAATATATGTAATAGTTATCCGTATGTAACACAATAAACATTTTTACAATGTCCACTGATAGGAATTTAGAAACACTTTAGATATGTGCTATAAGCTCAGGGTCTCTAATAAAGTTGAGTCACGACATCAACTGGAAGCACAGTCATCTGAGTACTTATCTGGAGTTAGAGGTTCTGTCCACAGTGATTCCTCCATGTGACTGTCGATAGGAGGTGTCAGTTACTAGCCAGGTGCCGCCTTTGTGAGCTGCTTGAGTGAATTCATGACATGATAACTGCCTTATGCAGAAAGTGAGATCTCAGAGGGGAAAAGCAAAGCCACAATGTATAGCCTGGCCTTGGGTATCACCTACCTTCTTTTTTCCCATCATTTTATTGGGGGCTTGTACACCATCACCATCCATCCATCCATATATTGTGTCAAGTACATTTGTACATTTGTTTCCATCATCATTTTCAACACATTTGCTTTCTACTTGAGGCCTTGGTATCAGCTGATTTTTCCCCTCCCTCCACGCTCCTCCTTCCTCATGAATCCTTGGTAATTTATAAATTATTACTATTTTGTCATATCTTATAGTGTCTGAAGTGTCCATCCACTATTTTGTTGTCTGTCCCCCAGGGAGGATGTTACATGTAGATCCCTATAATTAGTTTCCCCTTTCTACCCCATTCTCCCTCCACTCTCCTGGTATCGCCACTGTCACCACTGGTCCTGAAGGGATCATCTTTCCTGGAATCCCTATGTCTCCAGTTCCTATCTGTACCAGTGTTGTGTTAGACAGTGTTCTCTAGAGAAACAAAACCAGGACACTAGTAATTCTCTCTATATATTTATATAGTTAGCTGACAGCATAAGAAATAAACAGTTAACTAATCTATAAAGCAGTACAAATGGCTCAGTGCAACTCACTTGTAAGAGACAACCAGTACACTGGCTGTCAGAGTCTTGTGGGTCACCAAGTAGGCCTGTGCAATGCTCTGCAGAGAGCTCAGGCTATGCGGCCACAAGCAGCAAACAGCAAGGCAGGTCACCAACAGTCAGCCTGATGACAGAGTCCGACAGTTCCCAGCTCAAGAGATGTATATTCCAGGAGCGTGGCGAAGCAAGGCTTGAAGGCACCTCAACTCACAGCAAGACAGTCCATGGATGAGGTGGTCCATGGGCAGTGTAGCTTGCAGAAGGAGGCACAGGACAAAGAAGGCAGCCGGCTGGTCCAAAGATCCAAGAGCAAGAGAGCAAGGCGGGGTCACCGAGCCATTCATGTCTCTGCCCTTCAATCATTCTCATGTGTGTTCATTGGCCATGTTGCCATAACAAACCTCCCTATCTTCTTTGGCCACGTTGGCATAACAAAGCTACCTATCATAAGTGTACATTCTCTGGTCTAGCTGGATTTTTAATGTAGGGTCGGGATCATGATAGTGGGACGGAACGGGGGCGGGGGTGGGGGAGAGGGGAACATTTAAGAACTGGAGGAAAGTTGTATGTTTTATCATTGTTACACTGCACACTGACTAGCTCCTCTCCTCCCCTTGACCCTTCTATAAGGGCTATTCAGTTGCCTATAGATGGGCCTTGGGTCCCCAATCTGCACTCCCTCTCATTCACATTGATATGATTTTTTTTTGTTCTCTGTTGCCTGATACCTGATTCCTTCCATACCTCATGATCACACAGGCTGGTGTGCTTCTTTCATGTGGGCTTTGTTACTTCTGAGTAAATGGCTTCTTGTTTATCTTCAAGCCTTGAAGACCCCAGATACTATATCTTTTGATAGCCAGGCACCTTCAGGTTTCTTCACCACATTTGCTTATGTACCTGCTTTGACTTCAGTAATCCTGTTGGGAAGGCAACATCATGGAATGCCAGTTTAATAGAACAAAGTGTTCTTGCATTGAGGGAGTACCAGAGTGGAGGCCCAATGTCCATCTGCTACCTTAATACTAAGCTTATGAAGATATGCACATAGATCTATTTCCTCATCCTCATAAATAATAAATAATAAATATATTTACATATGTACATGCCTTTATTTAGACCTCTATACATGCCCTTTGCCTTCTAGTTCTTTCCTCTATTTCCTTTTACTTTCCTCTTGTCCTGCTATCACGCTCAGCCTTCATTTGGGTTTCAGTAACTCCTCTCGGTTTCATTTCTCTTGATCAAGCCCTACCAGGTCTCCTACATCCTTCTCGCCAGCGATTTTTAGATCACTTGTTGTTTCCTTGTCCCTGGACTTGTTGACACCACTTCCTTTTCCCCCACCTCTCCCTCTCCCATGTCCCCCTGGTACCATGGGTCCCACTGTTTTCTCCTTCAGATTGTTTATCCAGCCTATCTTATCTAGATAGGCCTGCAGAAATAATAATATGCACAAAAACAAGACAGAGCAAAACGAAACAACAAAATAATAACAATTTTTTTTAAAAAAAGAAAAGTCTGTAAATAGTTCAAGGTCTGTTTGTTGGCCTTTCTGATGGGGTGCCACACCCTGGCCTCCAAGTCTAATTTTGGTATTCTCTCAGGACTTCCTTGCTCTGCTCCCCTTGCCATTCTGTTGCACACCCTTATTGCATTTCCTCGGTGTGGTGGGGTCAGATCAGGTGTACTTACCTTCATTTTTTAAAAAACATTTTATTGGGGACTCATACAACTCTATCACAATCAATAGAGACATCAAGTGTATGCAGACCGCATTTGTATATCTGTTGCCATCAACATTCGCAAAACATCCTCCTTCTACTTAGACCCTTGGTATCAGCTCCCCATATTTCCCCTTCCTCCCCACTGCCCCTCCCTTGTGAACCCTTAATATTTTACAAACTATCATTATTTTGTCATATTGTACACTGTTCAATGTGGCCCTTAACCCACTTCCTTGATGTCTGTACCCCAGGAAGGAGGTTATATGTACATCCCTGCAAATGGTTCCCTCTTTCTACTCTACCTTCCCTCTACCCTCTCAAGCCTTTAAGACCTCTCGGTATCACCATTCTCACCAATGGGCCTGAAGGGATCATCTGTCCTGAATTCCCCATGCTCCTGGCTCCAGTGTACGTCCCCTGGTCTACCTGGATTTGTGAGGTAGAATTGGGATCATGATAGTGTGTGGGAGGAAGCATTTAAGAACTAGAGGAAAGTTGCATATTTCATTATTGCTACATTGTACCTTGACTGCCTTGTCTTCTCCCCGTGACCCCTCTGTAAGTGGATGTCACTACACCTACTGATGGGCTTTGAGTCCCCAGTCTGTACTCCCCATCATTTATAATGATATAATTTCAGTTATTTTATGCCTGACACCAGATCCCTTTGACACCTCATGGCCAGCTTCATCCATGTGGGTTTTGTTGCTTCTGAGGTAGATGTGTGCTTGTTTACTTTCAAACCTTTAAGAAGCCAGACACTCTATGTTTTGGTGGCCAGACACCATGAGCTTACTTCAACACATTTCCTTATGCACACATTTTTCATCAGCAATCATATTAGGAAGGTGGGCATGCAATGTTATGATTTTTAGTTCTTTGAAGCCTGATAACTGACCACTTTGATACCTCGTAGTCATACAGGCTGGTGTGCTTCTTCCATGTGGGATTTGTTGCTTCTGAGCTAGATAGACGCTTGTTTACTTTCAAGCCTTTAAGACCTTCAGATGCTATATCTTTTGATAGCCGGGCACCATCAGCTTTCTTCACTACTTTTGCTTTTGCACACATTTGTCTTCTTCAGTGATCGTGTTGGGAAGGTGAGTGTCATGGAATGCCAATTTAGTAGAACAAAATGTTCTTGCACTGAGGAAGTACTTGAGTGGAGGTCAATTGCCCATCTGCTGTCTTAATACTAACCGTATAAGTACATGCATGTTCATCTATTTCCCCATCATCATATATAAATTATTTACCTATGTACATGCTGTATTTAGACCTCTATAAATGCCCTTTACCGCCCAGTTCTTTCCTTTACTTCCTTTTACTTTCCTCTTATTCCACTATCATGCCCAGCCTCCATTTGAATTTCATTAATTTCTCTCTGTTACATTACTCTTAATCAATTCCTATCAGGCCTCTCACACCCACTTCATTACTGGTTTTGAATCACTGGGTTGGTCAACACCACCTTCTTTTCCCCCACTTGCCCAACTTCCATGCCCCCCGGGAACCATTAGTCCTGCTGTTTTCTCTTCCAGTCTGTTCACCCAGCCTATCTTATCTAGATAGACCTACAGAGATAACAATATGTTCAAAAAAATAAGACATCCTAAGATGAATCAACCAAAGAAAATAAAATGATGATAGCAACAATAAAACAAATCCAATGTCATATATGTAAAAAAAAGAAAACAACAACCAGTAATAACAAAATAAAAACCTGTAAATAGTTCCAGGTCTGTTCATTGACCTCCAGGAGTGGCCCCTGGTTGAATCTGATGGGGTGCCACATTCTGGCTCCAAAGTATAGCCTTAGTACTTCCTCCTGAACTCCATGCTCTGCTGCACACCCTTGGTGTTTTGCCAAGGTGTGGTGGGGTCAGTAAGGATACAATCCTGACCCTGCTTCTCCACTGTGGTCCCTGTAGGGCTTTGGGTCAGTGAGGGACGCCGTGCTTCATAGTGGGACCAGTCAGTCATACGGTCCTCTCTGTGCCTCGGCTGTTCAGATTGGGGATATCATCTCAAGGCTCGGTGGGCCAGGATGCACTCCACTCTCTCTTCCTCCCCTTTTACTTGTTCTCATGTACTCTCGTCAGGCATGTCCCACTCTCCAAGAGGCAGCTTCAGTGCTGACCTCCAAAGCAAACTCCCCTGGGGGGAGAGATAGCTGTCCACATAGACGGGATTGGGATTTAGCCCTCAGACCCTTCTACTGGCTCCCCGCTCCGCACCATCACGCTGCATTCACATCCTGGAACGCCAGGTTTAAGTTTGGCCCCTTTCTCCCTCTGGAAATATAAAGAATGCGCTACCCTTGGGTGGGTTAATACCCAATTCCCTGTCTTCACATCGCCATCTTTGCCCCCCCACCCCGGCCTCAGTTGGCTACCAAATGTAGCCCTGGATTTGGTCTGGCCCCTGCCATACTAGCTGGGCCTCCCCACAGAGATTTCTGCATACAGTAGCTTTTTCCCCGTGCCCCTTTTGCATTTTTAGAAAGCTCACCTCAGCAGACTCCTGTCGTACATGTTCTTTCGCGTTTGACTTACGTCACTTAGCATCATGTCCTCCAGGTCTTCCCATGCGGCACTATGCTTCATGCGATCATCACTGCTTTCCACTGATGCCTACTACTCCATTCATTGTTTGTATGTGCTACAGCTTTTTAATCCATTCGTCAGTTGACGGAAATTTGGGTTGTTTCCAACTCCTCGCAATTGTGAACTGCGCTGCGATGAACGTTGGAGCACAGATCTCTGGTCCTGGTTCGTTGCTTGCCTCTTCTGGGTATTTGCCCAGTAGGGGGATTGCTGGGTCCTATGGTAGCTCAACGTCTGGTTTAGATATCACCAAATTGATTTCCATAGTGGCTGTACATACCTACAGGTTCACCAGCAGTGGATAAGAGTTCCTGTTTCCCCACAGCCCCTCCAACACTTGTTGCTTTCTGATTTTTTTTAATTGGACTGTCCTTGAGGGTGTTAGGTGGTATCTCATTGCAGTTTTGATTTGTATTTCTCATATGGCTAACGATTGGGAACATTTTCTCATATGTTTATTGGCCATTCGATTTCTGCCTCAGTGAAACTTCTGTTCAGGTCCTTTGCCCACCTCCTCAGTGGGCAGTTAGTTTTGTTCTTTTGGGAAGCTATCGAGATATTGTAGATTTTAGTAATAAGGCTTTTGATGTGTCATTGCTAAAGATGTGTTTCCAGTCTTTGGGCTCTCTTATTACTCTCTTGTGAATTCTTTCGATGTACACAGGTGCTTAGCTTCAGTATATCCCATTTGTCAATTTGTGCCTACTCTGTGTTTATGTTCTTCCCTATTTCTGATAGCCTATGTAATCACTGTGCCAAAGTTCTCAGGTTGGTCCCAATTCCCTCATTGATGGTCCTAATAGTTTTACTTTGAGGTCTGTGATCCACCTTGAGTTTATTCTTGTACATGGAGTGAGGTAGGAGTCTTGCTTCATTTTCCTGCAGGTAGATATACTTATTTTCCAGCTCCACTTGTTAAAGAGGGCATCTGCTTCCCATTTGATATTTTTGGGGCCCTTATCAAAGATCAGTTGTTTATATGATGATGATTTTATTTCAGTTCTTTTCCATTGATGTAAGTATCTATCATTATGCCAATACCATGCTGTTTTGATCACTGTGGCAGTATAATATGTGCTACAATCAGGTGAGACAAGCCCTCCCACTGTGTCCTTCTTGAGGAGTTCTCTGCTAATTCTGGGCTTCTCCCTCCATATGAAGTTGGTTATCATTTTTTTCCATTTTTTAAAAGAAAGATCAGGATAAATGTATCAGAATTGCATTAAACTTATGTAGTGCTTTCAGTAGAACTGACATCTTTACCCTATTGAGTCTTCCAACCCATGAGCATGAGATGTCATTCCACTTGTTGAGGTCATTCTTGGTTTCATGTAATAGTGTTCTGTAATTTTCCTCATAAAGATCTTTTGTTTTTTTAGTTAGGCTTATCGCTAAGTATTTCCATTTGTGCTTGGCTGTTGTGAAGGGTACCACTTATTTTTTTAAATCTCCTCTTCTGTGGTCTTACCTGATGTGTACATCAGTCCAATAGACTTCTGATTGTTGAACTTGTATCCTGCCACTCTGCCATACTCTTCTATTGCTTCCAGTACTTGTGGTAGCTTTTGGGATTTTCCATATATAAAATCATATCATCTGCAAACAATGATAGTTTCACCTCTTCCTTCCCCAGGTGAATACCTTTGATGTCTTTTCTTTGCCTTATGCTGTTAGCTAAAACCTCCAGTATGATATTAAATAAGAGTAAGGGCAAGGGAGCTCCTTGTCTGGTCCCTTTTTCAGTGGGATTGTTTTCATCTTTTCTTCATTGACTACCACATTAGCTGTTGGTCTTCTATATATAACTTGTATTGTCTTGAGGAATTGCCCTTCCATTCCTCATTTCTCATGTGTCTTAAGCAGGAATTGGTGTTGAGTGTTGTCAAATGCTTTTTCTGCATCTATTTATATTATCATGTGGTTCTTATTGTTTTTTTTCATGTTAATATGACGAATGATACTAATAATGGTCTGTCATCTGTTGAACCATCCCTGCATCCTGAGTATGAACCCCACTTGGTCATGGTGAATTATTTTTGTGTTCTATTTTGAACTACTTTTGTGTTCTATTGACCAGTATTTTATAAGGATTTTTACAACAATGTTCATTAGGGATATTGGTCTGTAGTTCTCAATTCTTGTGGGATCCTTGCCCAGTTTGGGCATCAGTGTTATACTAGCTTTGTGGAAGGAGTTCAGAAGTTTTCCATCCTTTTTGATGTTTAGGAAGTTTGTGTAGGATTGGTGTCAGTTCTTCCCTGAAAGCTTAGTCGAATTCTCCTCTAAAGCCATCTGGTCCAGGTGATTTTTTTTTGTTGGTAATCCCTTGATAACTATGTCTATTTCTTCTATGGCTATGGGTCTGTTGAGGTTCTTGATAACCATCAGGGATAGTCTAGGGAGAGACAGTTTTTCCAAGAATTTGTCCATGTCTTCCAAGTTGTTGAATTCATTGGCATACAGTCCTTTGTAGTACTGCATAATTAACCTTTTGATTTCATTAGGGTCAATTGTAATGTCCCCTCTTTCATCCCTCATTCTTGTTATTGAAATTTGTTTCCTCCTTTCTTTGGTTAAACCCGCCAGCGATTTTTCAATTTTGTTAATCCTTTCAAAGAATCAACTTTTAGCAGCATTCATTTTTCCATTGTTTTCTTATTTTCCCTCTCCTGAATCTCAGCCCTGATTTTTATTATTATGTCCTGCTGACTCTGCTCCAGCTGTACATTTTGTACCAGCATATCAGTAATGAGACGCTCTTCCTTCTTCAGGTGTGCATGTATTGCTATGAAACGTCCTCTGATAACGCCTTTGTGGGTCCCATAAGTTTTGGTTTGTCGTGTTTTCATTCTGCAGCTCTGACAGAGACAGTGGCAGTCACTGGCGGGGCTCGGGTCAAGCCCTAGCTGACCTTCACTGTGGTAAGCCAAAAGCCCCATCCCCTCAAAACCTGTGGATCTGTGCCTGCTTATCTTTATGAGGCACCTCATAAAGTGGCAGTGTGGAATTTCTCTCTCAGTTACTCTTCTAGGCTGATCTCTGCGGAGTCCCTCTGGTGGATGCTACTCAGTTGCCATCTTCCCTCAAGTTCTCCCACCTTCATTTTTCTCCCTTCATTTTTACAACACCTTAGTGACCACAAAGTTAGCAGTGTGAAATCACCAGTTGCTCATTGAAGAAGCATTATGCTTTCTGCTCTGTAAAACTTTGTCTCAGAAACCAAAAAATAAAATAAAAAAAAAGCAGTTCTATTCTGTCTTATAAGGTCACTATGTTGGATTTATGGCAGGACCTGTCCTGTGGATCTCTCATAGTGTCACATGCCAAAGCAAGCCAGAGGCCCGAACCATGGCCTTGCCTCCTGCCCGTAGGCTTCTGGCACTGAAGCAGACTGCACAAAGAAAAAATAATAATAAGGTCACTATGAAGTGGAATCCATTGATGGCAGTTAGTTTGGAACTTTTGAGCAGTTACACAGGTCAGACCTATTCAATGTAAGAGGGTATTATACAAATACTTAACTACAAGGAGGAGTGGTCACTGGACTATCTGAGTGTCTGGCTACCATAGGATATAATTAGTGATTTTACATACAGTTTCCCCCAGTATTGTATATTATAATGAGAGGTTGGAATAATTTCTCTATATATTATAATAGAAAATTAACTATAATAACATTCATAAAATAGAATATGTCATTCATGAAACATTATTAGAAACAAGTGCAATTGTACCAAAAAAAACCCCCAACTGCACTAATTTCTTTTTTCTATGCCACTTTAATTTCTACTTCGAACCCCCATTCTGTCTAATGCAGAAAGTTGATTTCAGTCATGTTCTCATTTTACCAGGGTAACTCAGTGAGTGGCTTGTATCCTTTCAGGTTCAGACATATCATCCACGGTCACCCCTCCGATGGCTAGCATCCCTTCTGGTGGTGTAGTGGGTTGTGCTTTGGGTTGCTAACTGCAAGGTTGGCAGTTTGAACGCAGCAGCTACTCTCCTGGATAAAGATGAGGCATCCTGTCCCTAGGAAGATTGAGTTTCCAGCCTCTGCCCCAGAATCAGCTCACTGGCAGTGGAGTTGTTGTTTCTCAGAGTAAAGAGAGGAGTAGGAAGAGACATCTAAGTGTCTGGAGGCCTCATGTAGTTCTTGTATCCACAGAGAGGGATATATCTACAGGTAGTTGGCACCCCTCCTCTGGCATCTCTCCACATCTACAGAAACCTGATATTAACTCTGTTCTGTGGTTAACTGTTCCACACCTTCTCTCCCCACAGCCAATGTTGATGTGTCACTGCTGTCAGATTACAAAAACCAGATAGGTTTGAAAGATTCTAAGATTGATCTTCATATGCATGGCAAAGGAAAACCGGTGGGGGGTGCCCATCTCCCCTCTCTTTGTTCTCACAGGATATGGATGCGCACACACACACACACACACACACACACACACACAAAGAGGCTAAGTGAAACAGTTTTTCTTTTTTTGGGGGGGAGGGCATCACTGCCCTCGGGGGAGTGGGTCAAACAGTTTTTCAAATAGCCAAAAATCTTGGAATGACAGGTACAAACTGGGAAAGCAAAGTTTCATTTTAACAAATCTCGTAAGTGTGAAGTTCAATTCCTAAACTGTCACCCATGGAGGAACTAACAGGCACCAGACCAGGGCTGTTTGTTAGTGTCTGGGATAAGCCTGCGCTCACATACACATATACACACAGCAGCAAAGAGTTAAACCACAAGTTTATTAAAGCATAGCGTCACTTCAAAAGAAAGGAAGCTGGTCCCGCTATAGATAAGATGAGGACATTTGTCTAACTGAATGATTCTAGTTTTTATATGCACTTTCCAAAGGTAGGGACTCACCACACTGCAGAAGGTCAGGCAATTTTCTCATTAGTTACTCAGTTCACCCTTGGGTCTCATATGTCGTTTCTTTCCACATTATCTGGGCTGCTGCTCTGGGTCAGCAGGTCTCAGAATTATTCTCAAGTACGGTCCTGTGCCAAAGTCTTACTGGGGCCAATTTTCAAGATTAAAGTATTTACCAAACCAGTTCTCAGAGTCTTTTGTTCGTTCCTTGTTTCACAGGGTCTTTTGTTCATTCCCTTAGCCGACAAGGCAGAAGTCCCTGTCATGGTTACAGAGCTTCCATGACTCTCTCCATACCGTCTAGTGCACGCTGATTCATAGTGATGCCTGTGGGTTTCTGAGACTGTACCTATTTACAGGCGTGAAAAAGTCTAGTTTCTCTCTCTCACATAGTTGCTAGTGATTTCAAACTGCCAACCATGCAGATTGCAGCCCAACACATAGCCACTCCAGGTCTCCTTCACTAGAGACCCTAGATCTTGAGGACACAGCCTGGGTGTTGCAGATCCTGGTTCTTAATGAGCAGAAAGAGAAAGATTCAGAACAGTCAAATAAAAACTGGCTCTTTTACTTAGTATCCTTGTGCCCAGACACAATTACAGGATACTAGGTTAGACGAGTTAGAATGGGTCTGTTTAGGTCCACAGCTATAGAAGATTTCTAGTTATGTCTTGACAAACAATATGATTGTCTTAAGTAAGAGTCTTCTAAGCAAAGTTTATATTGTCATCATAAAATAATAGGGGCAGACTCTTCACCTCCCCTTATCAACCATGGAAGTCTCACTGTCCCTTGTCAAGAGCCTGGCTCCTTCACCTCCACTTTCATACCTCTGTGCAGCTACAATTAATTGAAGAACCAGCATTCTCTCCTTATCAAAGTTGTGAACTGATTTCACATCTGTTTCATTGGCGGTGATGTTTTCACCCATGAACTCTCAAAGACAAAGAAAACCACATAGTCCATGCACAGCTATCCCATGCCTATCAGTGTTGATTTAACAATATACTTTATGTAAATCTGCCAATGAGAACCCTACAATGGTCCAGTCCTCAAATGATTGTAGCATGATCCTGCTGTACCATGGAATCACTATGAAGCAGGGGCCAATTGATGGTAGCTGTTAAAATAAAAATGGACTTTGATTGAAGTTTATTGAACATATAATTTATAAATCAAGCATTTTCTAAAAATGAGAGAACCTCTAAAGATCCTTGTATTCAATCTTACCACATTGGCATAAAAGAGGGACTGAAATAGAATCATAAACAATTTGTGGTCACAAGGATTTCAGAAAGCATTGTGTTGAAAAACAATTCAGAATAATTACTGATTTACCATTAAAGCATAGTTCCAGTCTGACCTTGGGAGTCTTGTTATCCGAAACTAACCAAGTTCTTCAAATGAACTCAATGCTCAAAGGAAAACTAGCTTATCTAGAGCAAGGCTGAGGAATGTCCTGCTTGTGGGTCATATAAGGTACTCAAAAATCCTTTAGTCAGGCGCTCAAAAGAAAACCACAGGTAGGACTCCAAATTCAATAAATCTAGGAGCTTTTTCATAGCAAAATAAATTTCTATTAAGTGAATTATCATCAAAATGTAAATTTTGAGGGACAAACAAGGAATGCCCATCACAGAATAAACAGGACACATGATAAGACAGGCACATATCCTTCCCATAGACTGCCGGCTACCTGTCTGCCTATAGTGTCATGACTCAAAAGACACTCCGCACCAGGGAGGATAAGGTGTACACATGGCAAAAGTGTTAACACACTGTAGCCAAACTACAAAACTAGCAATATGGTGATGATGGAAGAGATGATTTCTCCAGATGTTGATGGCATTGCCTCTAACAAAACCTCTGATGATTGACAATGATATTTCAAATTCTTTATTGACACAGACGATAACTGGCAGTCGCCTATTCTGGTGTCAATTTAAGGATTAAGGGTTAGGGTAAAAAGAAAAAAACATAATAAAAAATTGAGAACTAAGAGTGCAGAGGTGGAGTCTCAACTGTCAATCTAGATAGTCAATGAGACCTCTGTGTGGACATGACTTTCTCCTGAGAATTCTGGGAAATGTGTTCATTCTTCCTTGGAGGTGGAAACACTATCTCGGTTCACTTTCTTGGAGGCTATCTACTGACACACTCTCTTGGAGACGCTATACTGATAAGACACAAAGTTGAGTCCTTGTGAAATATCCCAAAGGAGAAGCCACATGAACCTATGTTGACGGAACTAGAACAATGAATCTGGAAGAGCCACTTGGAGGGATGGATCTGCCTGTTGTTGGCACCCATACACCCTGCCAGTGCTGAGATGTTTACAACACATTCAATCCATTGGCATCCTACCCATCTAGCTTGTGATCAGCTTGCATTCGGCGTCATTGCATGTGTTTTGTGTGTCTGAAGAAGACTTTATAGACTGGTATCAGACATATGGGCTAATATCAGACTTAAGACTTTGGACTGGTCTGGGTTGAGATGTTTACTCAATGTTCCATTGCTCTTGTATATAAACCTCACCCTTATATACATATGCATGTTTATGAATTTATTTTTCTAGTTTACCCATACTAACACAATTAGTAAATTTTGCTTTTATCAACACATCTATGAACAACATTCCTTGTAAAATCTAAATCTCAAGTAAGGAGTAAAGAAAGTATAGTGTACAGGAAACACCTCAAGTGCCAATGACACAAATAATAGCTATGTTTCAAATCTATGATGCAGAATTAAAACAGTGATCAAAGCAAAATAGTCCTATTTCTAGTGAAAAACACACTGGATAGTTATTAAAACTTAAGTGATATGGCATCCTCCAAGTGGGGACTACAAAAAGAGTTTAAAAAAAGGAAAGAGAAGCTAATGTTGAGTGTTGGTCTTTCCAAGATAAATGGGCAAATTATTATTTTTTGTTGTTGAAGTCAAAGGAAAAACCTTTATGGGTAATTTTTGGTAATGCATTAGCAGTAATAAAAAAGGTAATCTGGGGAATCATTATAGCTCAAACCATGATAAACTTAACTAATTGGGAGGTCAAATGAATCTGGATAAAATCAATGCTCTTCAGTGGATTTTGAAACAACAACAAACTGATTTCACTAGGCCTCATTGTGACAGAGACAGTTTTTTTTTTTAAATATGGTTTATATATATATATATATATATCTTAATTTTTTTTGAGTTTTTTAAAATTTTATTGGGGGCTCTTACAGCTACTACAACATTCAGTACATCATTTGTATCAAGCACATTTGCACACGTTTCCACATACATTTCCCAACATTTTCCACTTGAGCCCTTGGTACAAGCTCCTCTTTAAAAAAAAGAAAAAAACCTCCTCTTTCCCCTCCCCCCCTTTTTTTAATGAATCGTTTTATTGGGGGGCCCCTACAACTCCCATCACAATCCCTAACAACATCAGTTGTATGCCGGCCACCTTTACACAACCATTGCCATCATCACTCTCAAAACATTCTCCCTCCCTCCAGGCCCCCATTATCAGCTCCCTATATTAACCTTCCTCCTCCCCTTCCCCTTGAATCCTTAGTAATTTACAAATTACTTTTTCATCCTGTACACTGTACAATGTGTCCCAACACTCACTTCCCTGTTGTCCGTGCTCCAGAGAGGAGGCTACGTGTAGATCCCTGAAGTTGGTTCTCCCTTTCTATTCCTCCATCCCTCCACCCTCCTGGTATTACCACTCCTATTATTAGTCTTGATGGATCATCTATCCTAAGTTTCCCATGTTTTCAACTTCACTGTACATCTCCTGGTCTAGCTGGATTTATGCGGTAGAATTGGGGTCATGATAGTGGGTGGGAGGCAGCATGGGAAGTAGAGGAAGGTTGCATATTTCATAGCTCCTACCCTGTATCTTAACTGACTCATCTCCTCCTTGTAACCCCTCTGCTAAAGGATGTCACCTCACCTATTGATGGGCTTTGGGTCCCCAATCTGTACTCCCCCTCATTAATAATAATATAATTTTAGCTCATTGATGCCTGACACCGGATCCCTTCACCACCTCATGATCA
>PVJH01034595.1:0-20471 GCA_004026705.1 Nesogale talazaci
CCCCCCCCACACACACACACACCTCGCCCAGGTGGTTCCTCCCTCCTCCGGGAAGTAGGCACAAGGACCCTGGGCTGAAAGCACCCTTGAAGGAGGGGGGGTTAGCTCAGGACAGACCATAGATGGAGCAAGGGGGAGGGGGCTTGGGGGCCAAGGCCCATCGTCTCATGCCTCTGGATTGGACTAGATGTCCAGTGGGGTCGGGGACCTGAGCCCTCCCTTGGCTGTGGGCCTGGGAAGCTTGGTGGACCCCCGTGGCACTGCCGCCGAGAGAGGAGGGAGGGAGAGAGAGAGAGAGAGAGAGAGAGAGAGACTATTTGTTCCCGTAAAGACCGATGGCCTGGGAGCCCCGCGAGCCTGGTTCAGCTGAAGTTCCGCATCGACCCACCTGCCTTCGCTTAAAAATAAAATATGATCATGATGCTGCTGGGTCCTCCCCCAGTGAGCACTGCATTCTCAGAGTCTCCAGGAAGCAGTCCTGGGGGCCCGGTGGGTTGGCTGCTGGGCTGTTAACCACGAGGTGAGAGGTTCAAACCCAGCAGCTGCTCCTTGCCTGCCCTCACCCATGCAGACTGGCTGCTCGGAAACTCCATGGGCTGGGGGTGGGGTTTTTTTTTACTCTGGGTCACGGAATTGACCCTGCAGCAGTGGGTTTGCCTGGGAGACCCTGGAGGTCTAAGTGTCTGGTGGCTCATGAATTGGTTGGTGGTTCTAGCCCAGCAGCGGCTCCTCGGGAGCAAAATGAGGCTGCCTGGTTGCCGCCAAGACCGAGTCCTGCCTGGAAGCCCCCAGAGAGCCCAGCGGGCGTAGTCCTTGAAGAAACCCCATGGAATTGCGAGTGCAGGCAGTCTGAAACCTGTCTGAGAGGTGGGCCCCTGTCTCAAGCCTCCCCCAGCAGCTCCGCCACCGTCAGGTGGGGGGTCTTTCCGGGACTCTCATCCCTCCCTGTCCCTCTTTCTGCAACTCACTGATGCAGCTGGGCCTGGCCAGCCGAGCCCCCTCCCCTCTCCCCTTTCCCCCTTCCCCCTGCTCACACCTTGTTCTGCATCCAATGGTGCACATGGCGGCAGTGGCCCTGCTCTGGGGGTGGGTGTGGGGGTGTCACTCGGGGAGGATGCCCAGTCTTAACCCACTGTCCTGCCCTTCCTTGTCTCCTGCCCACCCCTCTTATGTCTGCCCAGAAGCTAAGTCCTGCCCTCTGCTCCCCCCTCCACTGGCCTGCTCCTTTGCAGACCTTGGAAATCATTTGTCTGTAGGGGGTTCTGCTCACAGGTATTTGTGGAAACTCTTCGCATGCCCCCTACCCCCGACCTTGCACAGGGGATCTTCCAGTTTGGTTTCTTCGTTCTTGGGCTTTATGCTGGACCGCTGTTGACAGTGACCGGGTGTGACTTACGGAGAATAACCTCGTCTGTTTTTAACCCACATGGCTTTGGGTGAAGACAGACTCCCCCCTAAAGGTCAGTGGCTCCAAACCCACCAGCTCTGCCCCCACCCCCACCCCCGGGGAGAGAGGTGAGGCTGTCTGCGTCCCTGACGACTGATCGCCTGGCAACACCCTGCCCTCGACTGGGGACACGTCCACTCACTGGCAGGAGACTTCGGGGTTTTGTTATTTAAAAGCAGCAACCGTCCGCCTCACGTGGCCCTGTCCCCCACACATCCCCGCCTTTTGGACTCAAGGCTGAAATGGGCCCACGATGAGCCCGAGAAGAATCTGCCTGTGCTCACAGGGGGTCCCCCTGCTCTTTGGGGATGGATAGGAAGCCTGCAGGGTGGGGTGGGGTGGGGGCGGGCCTGGGACATCACCGACACCCCTCGGCACCCATCCCACCCTAGTCCTCCCTGATGACGTAATTCCATGGCACTCCATGGCCTCTTGAGGCACTAGCCACCTGCAGCTGGGCTGTGGCAGGACCCCTGCCTGTCTGGACAACGGGCCAGGCAGGCTTCTCCGTCCTGTCCCCGTCGGGCAGCGGGGGGTGGGTTGGGGGGGCAGAATGCGGGAAGGGTTCAGTTGAGAATCGAGCATCACCAGTGCCTCCATCTCAGACCCCAGCAGCGGGCAGGGCCAGGGCAGTCAGCTCTCCTCCAGGAACTCAGCTGGGTCGGGGCCTCTGTAGGAGGAAGCCCCCTGACCCCCAACCTCCCTTTGCAGAGGCTGGAGGACGCCCCCCCCCCCCCGAGGAATATTCCAGCATCCTGGTTGATGCTGGACCTTTAGGTCCCTGCGTCCAGAGCTTTTGGAGGGCTGCCCCCCCCCCTCCCCGCGGCACCTCCGGCCACATGAGGTGGGAAACATTCAAGGGACCAAAGCCTTGAATGACGGCACATGTGGAATAATAATAATAAAAAAAAGCCAGCTGGCATTACAAAAATAAAATAAAAAAGAGGTCCGTCTGTGCCACGAAAACGCTCTGGGAAGTGAAGCTGGCCCAGCAGCTGCTGGGTGGGCAAACCTTGCCCTCAGGGCGTCGCGGGGCTGAGCTTCCAGGTCGACCTCGTGTGCAGACACCAAAATCATGCCCCTCCCAGTCCCCAGTGGCCTCACACAAGCGAGTGGCAGTGCTTCTGCTATGGGCCCCAAGGGGCGGGCGGGGGGGGGTGGTGGTGGTGGTGGTGGTGTGGTGTTGGCGTTTCCAATCATGGAGACACGAAATCCACGGGGCTCAGGCCCCCCCACCCCCCGAAGGGTGCCCCATGCGGCAGCCACAGTGACAGCTCTCACACTGTCAGGACTGACTGAGCCAAACCAAACGCAGACAGACAGACGGATGGGGGAGGGGGGGCGAGGGCACCTTCTCTCATCCGGGAACAACCACCCCCCTTCCCCGCCCTCCCCCTCCCTCAGAGGTGTCCAGACGCAGACCCCGGGCCCACCCTCCATGCTCACACTGAAAAGGCAGGCCGCCTTGAAGGGCATGTCAGATGGCAACCCAACAGGTGCCGGTGGCCGGTGCCTGGGGACACTGGGCCTGGTGGATGGGGGGTGAGGGGGGTGTGGGGCAGCAGACTGTGGGGTCGTAGACACCTCTGCCATGGCACTCTGGCGCAGCTGTCTCTCTCTCTCTCTCTCCAACACAGGCCCTGCCCTCTCTTCTTAGGGGCCGGCACCGGCGTCAAAAACAAACACCACGTGCGTGGTGCACAGTCAGGCCTGCCCTGATGGGGCCGGGCGCCCCAGGGGACAAGGGACAGCAGAGGGGGAGGCCAGCGAGCGGGAGCTACCAAGGGCCATCCAGCAGAGCTCGATCGCACAAGGAGAGGGGGGAATAAGGGGGGTGTTCCCCCCACCCCCCGCGACTCAGCACAGAGACACGGGGACGCTGCTGACACTGCTGGAGGGGAAGCCAGGGCTGGAGCTTGTGCAGAGGAGGAGGGGCGTCTTCCAAACTAGGAAAAGCGATTTGGACTTCCCCCTTAGAGCAGCGGAGGGCAGCCGAGCCCATTGAGAAGGAAGCGACTGTGTTTCCATTAGAGAGAGAGAGAGACACATCACCCATCTGGTAGGGGCTTGGGGGAGGGGAGGCAGGCAGGCTCGCTGGAAGAGGGCTGACAGACAGTGACAGCAAATTCCAGAAAACCAAACTCAAAAGGCCACCGGGCCTGCCCCGTCCCAGGGTCTCTTCCCTCGAGGACAGAGTAGAACCAACCGCCCTGCGGAGGGGCCAGGGGGTCCTGCCCGGGGGCTGACTGCTCTGTGGGCTCCCTGACCCGTCCAACACGGAACCACCAGTTAGGAGACTCTTGGCGCCCACGGGGGGCAGGCAGGGGCGCCGTCCCTGCCGTCCACCTTTCTGAAGAGCACAGTGGTGGTGGGGGTGGGGGTGGGGTGGCGGTTGGATGGCTGTGATGGAAGTCCTTTGGGTCATTGAAAACCTCGCTCTCCTGGGGAACCCAGGCTACCCAGGGGAACCGCGACGTTTCCTGCAGGGGTGGGCGGTCGTCACCGGGCTGCGAGTTCAGGGTAGAGAAAGGATTCGGGCACTGGGGTGATTGTCTGCCTGGCCACCTGGGAGCCTCACAGGCTCCCCTCAGGGACCGGGACACCCACGCTGATGTCTCCTGGGACTTCCGGCTGACTGTCAGCCTTCCCCGCCGCCGCGGCCCGCGCCTGTGGCTCGCACACTGCCTGGCAAAGACTTGCATGCCTTCCTCCTGCCAGCTGCCAACCCGACGCCATGCCGGTGTGGCTGTCTCTTATTTCTAATTTTTTTTTTTTGGCCCTCTCTGGAGAACTTGGAAACTACCAGCAAAGAATGTGAGGAAAGGTCGCCCCGAGAGACGGCAAAGGTCAGAGAGGCGGTCTTGGGGAATGTCACCAGGAGGCGTGGGCAGGGTGGAGCTTCTTGGGGCGGGAAAGGGATGCCCATCTTTCACATTCGCAGCCCGTCGCTGGACCACACTGACCATGTTGTGCCCCTCCTTCCCGTGTCTGGAGGCACCCACGATCACGGTGACCTGTGGGCGGGTCCCGACGCACGTTCTGGGAGCCCTCCATTGACAAGGGCATACAGGGTGCTGCCCTTGGACCTACAACTGGCTCCAGCGGCCCCTGCCAGCCTTGCATGGCGCCGCCCCCCCCCCCCCCTTACCCTCAGGGAAACCCCTGACAGGTGAATTTCCTTCGAGGAGGTGGGAAAACCGAGACGGGGGAGCCTCTTGGCGCTTAAAAATCATCCAGCAAAGAGTGCACGCATACGCCTCCCGCCGCCCTGTGCGCCCCCCACAATGCGTTGAGCCCTCTGAATTGGGGTCTCGGCCCTCATTTTCATTAAACTGCCCCCACCCCCGCCATCATGGAATCACACGACGCTCTCATCCAGAACGAGATGAGCTGGAGTCACTGTAGTCCCTTGATGGGCTTCCCTCTCCTCCCCCCGCCCCCCCACAGGTACCGCCCGCACCCTGCTTCTTTGCCCTTCCACGGCTCTTCCTGTCTCCTCTCAAAAAGAACACTGTGGTGGCATCCTGAAAGGGAAATGCCCCAGCACTTTTGCGATCCCAGTGGCTGAGGTGGCGGGAGGGGGGGGGGGTGAGGGTGGGAATTGCCCCTTGCCTCCTGCCTGTGGCTGGGTACCTCCCAGCAACTCACCTTCCCTGAGCACCGAGCTCAGCAGGCAGGCAGTGGGTGGGGCTCACCCTGCTGGGGGGTGGGGGGGAACTGGCATTGGAGGGCAACAGGGGGCCGGGCACGTGCTCCCAGGGATGTGGGGTCACCACTGTCCAGGCCAAGAAGTGCTGCGCCTAGCTACCCAAAATCTGTGCGCACAAGAGCCCCTGGAGCGCCAGGTGAATTTGGCCCATTCAGATTGCCCCCAGACAGCCCCCCCCCCCGCAAGGCGCTGGGGGAGGGGGGGTCGGGAATGAGAGGTAAGCAAAGGGAAACAGAGCCCACAGCTGGGCACCAGTGAGGACGAATTGGGGGTGGGGGTGGGGGAGGAGGGGCAGTGTGTTTTCCAAGCAGGAAGAGGTGGCTGAAACGGGTCAAAAAGTTTTCTGTTCAGGAAACTGTGCTGGAGAGGCGGTGGCTGAGGGACTGGGCATGGGCTCACGAGGGTCCACGGTCCCTGCAGGCCCTAGAGAGGCTGGCCAGAGGGAAAGTCACTGGAGATGAGATTGGAGAGGAACACTTGGGCCACGATGGCTTCCATGCCAAGGACTTCGAGCAGACTTGTTGACATAGTGGGGTGGGGGGCAGTGTGAGCTGGATGGGGGCGGTGCACCCTCAAAGGTGTCAGGGGGGCTGACGTCCCACCATCCTTTAACATACCTGGCCCCTTCATGAAATGGAAATGCCCACCGATCCATAGAGGGGAAAGGAGACCCAAGGGGAGACCCCTGCTCCTGCTGCCAGACTGGGGCGGGGTGTGGGGGGGTGTCTTGTTCTCCTTTGAAGTCAGGGAGGGGGGCTCCGGCTGGTGGCTCCTCAGGGCATTAGGGGAGAGAGTACAGGGCTAGGAAATCCTGGCAAGACACCGTTCGCCCAAAGACGATAGGAGCCCCGCCCCCCCCCCCCCCGGTCTTCCTTCTCACAGAGGTCCCCAGTGTCTCAGAAAAGCCAGGCGGTTGCCAGCCACGGAAATCCTAAGACAAGGTGAGCAAAGCCTGAGTGCTCTCGGGGTTTTGCAGATGTGGCCAGTCTTGCAGTGCACGCCTCCTGTGAGGGGGGCGCACCCCCTGGAGCCTCAAGTCATTATCTCCGGGTGCTTTCTGCCACACACCCAATCCCCACAGGTCCACACAGCCTTCCCATGGTGGGGGGAAGAGGGGCGGTGGGGCAGCTTCCTACCCCACTTCCCCAAATCTGGATGAAGAAACAAGTCTAGAGAGTCGGGGTTTGGGGGGGGGGGAACTTGCCCAGAGGTGCCCCCCCGAGGTGTGGCACCATAGGGAACCCTTTCCCCTCATGCTAGGGTGCCTTCCTGAGCGAGGAG
This sequence comes from Nesogale talazaci, assembly GCA_004026705.1. Lineage (NCBI taxonomy): Eukaryota > Metazoa > Chordata > Mammalia > Afrosoricida > Tenrecidae > Nesogale > Nesogale talazaci. The sequence goes on from PVJH01034595.1 coordinate 6,438, forward strand.
AACCTGGGCCCCAGACACAGCTATCGCTCCCAAAATCTGAACGTGCAGACCCTAGACCTGGCTAGATAGGCACTGAAGAAGTGTCTCCTTTGAACTCCACCCCCACACAAACCCAGGGGTCCTGGAGCCCAAGGCCTCCATGACCCCCTGGGGAGCCCCCCCTTCCTCGTGAAGCCGCACACTGGTGTTCTTTGGGTGCGGAAGGAGATGGTGAGCGTGGGCTCGACTGGGTGATGGCCGACGGTCACTGTGCATCAGCCCTTTGCTGGCAAGTACCCCGGAGAAGAACAAAGAATCACGTAACAGGAGGTGGGCTGGGAACTCAAAGCCTCTGCCTGAGGACCTATGCCCACACTTCCTGGACACTTGCCTTTTTTCTGGACACAGACATTTGGCAAATGACGGGTGCCGTTAGTTCCAGAAGGAGGCAGACGTGTGGGGGGAAGCATATTGGCTGTGGTGGATAAAGGGTTGGATCAGTCTCTGCATTTTGGGACCATCGCCCTCCCCAGATTTCATGCAGGGACTTCTCATGCTGCCATTAAAACACACACACACACACACACACACACACACACACATATACAAAGCACGTGGCCGTCCCCTGGGACATTGGGGTTTAAAACACCTCTCTGGTCGGAAGAAGCTGGATCCCAAAGAGAGGACGTAACGGCCAAGGGGAACACAGAGACGGACACAGCAGGTTCGGGCTCGACCCAAGACGACCTCCACCACCGACTGTGGCCACAGCAGATCACCTTCCATCAAACCAGCGAGGGGGCGGGGGGGGGGGGCCTCGGGAGCTGTTCTTTGGACAAGACGGCTGCCTGAGTGAAGGCCAAGACTCAGAAATAAGAGCATCAAACAAGAAGTGGAGAACCAATAGAGATCTAACCCTAGACACAGGACACCTGGGGTTATAGACATTAAGTCAGAGCGGACCAGAGCAATTCCCCTTTCCACGCCGGTCCCTGGTCCTGGACCCCTGGGCTGTGGAGTCAAGTCTGACTCATAGCCATCCCCTAGGACGGGCCAGAACCACGTTCCCCTCTCCCCCTTAGGGTTTCCGAGACTGGGACCCCATGCGGGAGCGGACGACTTCTCTCCAGTTGAGCAGCTGGTGGACTTTTACTGCTGACTTTGCTACGGGTGGCCAACAGTTCACCCCTTGGGCCCCCAGGAAGCTTGATAGAAAGCAAGATCCTCCCCCCCGCCGCCAGTGACTCATGATTACCCTAAAGAGGGTCCCTGCGATTGCGTGCTTGTGTTGGGAGCAGACCACCTCCCATTTCTCCTGCTGTTGAATCCTTCGCTCAACAAACTCTTTGCCTTTGAGTTGATTCTGAATCACAGTGGACCCTAAGGCTCGCAGCCCCACGGGAGCGCTCTGCACCGAGCCCCCAGTGGGGAAGACTTCCAGCCTTGCCTGAGCACTCACGCTGTGTCCTTCACGTCGCATATGACCGGCCCCGCCAACCGGTGCCCAGGGGCACCCCGGGGTCCACTTCTCCCCTATGGACCCTGCAGTCCCTCCCTGCTCTGAGCAGCCCCTGCTCTCCTCAGCCAACACTCGTCCTCCCCTTTCCTCCTGAACCCCCCTCCTTCCCCAATTTCTTTGAAGTGTGTCTCCATCTGAACTCTGGAGGTCTAAGAAAGAAGAGATCACCGTTCCTCGAGCAGAACCTGGGTGGAGAGCTGAAGATTTAGGTGACAAGCACTGAGCCTACAATCTTTTTTGAGCCCTGGGCCCCAAGCCCATTGCCCCTGTCTTCCCTGCATGGAAATCCCTCTCCACACTACTGCCCCATCATCCCTCCTTTGATGGCAAAGTCATGGATTTCAGAGCCACCCACTGGATCTTTCCTTTCTCTTGCCCCCCCCCCCCCACATTTCTTTTGGGATAAAGACGCTTTCCCCTGGAGTTTGAGCCAGCGGGGTGGGAAGAGAGGTAGGTGGAGGTGGCGTGAGGCTAGCACCCTCTGGGGTCACTATCCTCCCCCCTTTGAGGGCTCCATCATCTTCTCCCTTCTATCTTGCTTCCTTTGGGGGGAACTCATTTCAGCAGAGGTGTCTGGGGATACACTGACTTCCAATAGCCCCCAAAGGTTCTTGTTCCCTTGGGGGCATGGAGAGCTGTGCCTAGAGACTGCCCTTCCCTTTGGACAAACTTATTTCAGCAGAGATAATGTGGGTACTGGTGTCCAGAATCCCCCAGGACTCCTGCTCCTCCGGGGACGTGGGGAGAAGTGACTGGACACTGCTTTGGTTGGTGGCAGTTATAGAACCTTCCTGTGTTCTGTGGCAGTTAGGCAGGTCCGCCCACACTGTCGGAACAGCCTGGATCAACAGTTGGAATCAGGGTCTGAGGGTCCCTGTAGCTTGGTCTGAATCCAACCCCAGTGAGGTGTGGGAGGCCATCTGTCCATAGCTCTCCTTTCCAAGTACGAATTCAGTCATAGCCCTGTGGCCTCTCACTTGTCTGAAGCAAGACGTGTGGATAGACGTTGAATTGCTGTGCGGTGTGCCAACACACGTGTGGACACAATTCAGTGTTTCTTTTCTGTGAAAGGATGATCCCTGCCTGCCATCGAGTCAGACTCATTGTGACCTTAGGGATTTCTTAACAAAACAACAGACCAACAAACTCCAAACCAACCCTCAAACCCACCTTATGCCATTGAGTCATTTCCAACTCATTTTGACCCCACAAGGCAGTGACTCCACCTTCCTAGTACCATGACCCTTTCACACAGCTCCTCATGTGGTGATCCCCCCGCCCCCAACCATACATCATTGTTGCTGCAACTTCATCACGGTCATTTTGCTACTGCGATGAAGCTGTGTCATGGAAACAGAGGCAGGATGTATTCTCACTGTGACCAAGCGAACATCATTAAAGCACCGTGATGAATCACAGAAACAATATGCCATAATATAGTGTGAAACATTTATTTCTCATGAGAAATAAATGAACTTGTGTCTTGAAGCACGGTGTCGCAAGGCTATCAGTCTTCATGCCATGTCCTCTGCAGACCTGCGTGTGGGCAGACCCGCCTGGAGCGGTGTCTTGGTTTCTAAGACCACCCGAAAGATGTGTTTACAAATAATGGAAGGAACAAAGCCCAACATGGGGCCACTTCACCACTGGGGTTCTGCAGGATTATATTCATACGAATGAATAGTTTTGTAACCGGTGTCTTTGCTTGATGCATAATGAAGGTTTGTGCAGGGTATGAAGTGATCATGTGTAGTTCACAACACATACTTTATGTGAAGGGTCCTCAGTCGCTGAGGTCTGAGTTTTAGAACATTATGAAGCCTCATTTGCAATCTCTCATGGCCTAGATGATCCAGCTCTCTTGACAGCAGCTGGATTTCGTGGTCTTTGTGTAATCAGTGACTGGCTCATCCTTTTTTAGTCACCCGCCTTCAGTATCACTGAGTACACTCTCTCCCTCCTAAAGACCATTTCAGCTCTGAGGGCTGCTGCCTGGTAACGATGCCTTGTCGATGCAGTGTGGCTGTTGCTTTCTGTCCCAATTTACTGATGAGGATCGCATTCTTTTAGTATAAGCAGGACAGCTGACTTCGTTAGCTAGATCTAGACTTAACCTAGGAAAGACCGAGCCATGGTACAGCTGACGGGGAAGAGAGAGGCGGATCTCATTGTCAGTCTGTATTCACTCCTAGATCACGCCTCTCCTTGGTCTTCATGCCTGTGACCCCCCTCAACTCAATGCTTGCTGTCCCCAAGCATGTGGCCTTCACCCCGGGAGTTGAGTTCAACCCCAATCCCTTGGTCAACAAGCGTTTTCCTAATGGCAATGACTTTTCTCCTACGGGCCCTAGAGATACCCTGTCCACTCCCCGGCCCCCGGCCAACCGGTTCAGACACCGTGTCCACACCTGAGCGAGGTGGATCTCAGGATACGTTTTCCCAGAGGGTGTGAGCCCACGCCAACTCACCTGCCCCTGTGGTGACACGGCAGGACCAACTGCTCCGTGGGCTCCCCTGGGCTCTCCCCTGGAGGGGAGCCGGCCCCCACTCTCTCCCCCACTGAGCTTTTGGGAGGTGTGAACAGACAACCTTTGTTTAGTAGCAGCACGGGGGAGAAGAACACATTGGAAAATCATCCTCCCCACCCCCCGCATGCCTCACGCTGGACGTGGCTTTGCTTTGGGGGGGGGGCAGTGGTGAGGTGATACACAGGCACCTGTTAGACGCCTGTGGAGCCCACACCCGTGTGACCTCGGGAGTGACCCAGAGCTGAACTCCTCGACTTGATGGCAGTGAGCTTCTGGGAGGAATCGTCAGGAAGCACATCTCTCTGAGGTCACACTGTGGTGCACCGAGAAGGAAGACCCTGGAGGAGGATGTGGACGGGCAAGGGCTGAAACCAAGATCCCACACCTGCAGCGGCCGTGAGCCTGGAGCAGGGCCCCCTCGGCTTGTGCAAGGCCGGGGTCCAGGTCCCTTCGCAGAGAGCTGCCAGAGACTGGGTGTGGGACACAGACAGGACTTTCCCACAATTATATACACTCCAAAACATTAGGCCGATATTAGTGACCAGTCGCCAGCCTTTGGAGTGGAAGTCAAATTAATTATTCTCCCTAAAAGCTACAAGGCCTGACTATAAGACCTTTGCCTCACTGTAGATAGGGCCCCCGACTCCCTTGCTGTCGGATGATGGTTCGCTTCCCTTGACGCCTGTGGGCAGATTCACATGCTGTTGTTAATGATCTCTAGTCTAATCTGTTGAGCCACATCTAGGAGTCTGGGGTCTGGTCTTGTCACCCCGATACCTCCTTTGCCTGTAACGTGTGCATTTAGCACAACCCTTTCCTATGACGTATGTCCTTACCTGTAACTATGGACCTGGCATGGCTCCAGAGGGTATATAAGCCTTGGGCACTATAAGAACTCTCTCTAGAGCCACTCTCCCCCGCCATCAGCGCTGGACACTCTTGGCCCCTCTCCCTCACGCAATCCCTTCCCCCACTCTCTGTCTCTCCACATGGGCCACCAGACGGGCTGAGGTGAGCATGCTACCATGATGTGAAATGTGTCTGACTCTTACGATTCCTCTCCCAAGCTCTCTATAACTTTCTTATAATCAATACTAAGTATTGCTGTACAACGGCGCCTCTCGGACCCGTGAGGTGTGTATCGGAGGCTGGCCTTCCTCGGATAACTGGCGCCTCTTCTTTCGTAGGCTGAAAGGAAGAACACATAGGGACGGATACAGACGACAGGCAGTTCCTCTGCTCACAGGCCTCCTCCCCGTTTCTGCCCCTTCCCTGTCCCCCTCGCCGTCACCCGTCAGGCCATGCTTCTCCTCTGTTTTCCGTGAACAAGGGTGCTGGCTGATACTGGCCTTGGTAGGAGGGACTGAGTTTGCTGAGCCTCACGTTCCCCAGCTTCGTCCTTGTCTTGAGGCGCGTCAGAGAGTTGGCGCTGTCTGTCTTGAGGCACGCACTCCCGCCTCAATAGTTGGGGTTTGGGGGTTGTCTCCATGTTTTTTTTGCCATTGTGGAAAATGCTGCAAGAAACAGGCGTGCATCTGTCTGGCCATGTTGTGTTCTTGGATTCCTGTCGGGCCAATCGACAATGATTGGTGAGCACTATCAGGGCCCCGACTTAGGTGCTCTGTGCACCCACTTAGTAGGTGCACGGTGGGATCCCCTGTGCTGGCAAGTGACGACGTTTCTCAGACCACAAGCAAAGGTAAGGCAGTTGTCTTCGTAGCATCTTCTCTCTGTCGCCGCACCTGGGCAGAGTGGGGGCCCTTGGATTGTTTGCCGTTCTTATTCATTTGTTCAAGAGCTGTCCCTTTTTCTTCCTTAAAGAATGCTCCACACGGACCTGCTGTTGGCGACACGTGGGCTGCGGGGTGCCCTTTCACACTTGAATACCTCCTGAGAGCAAACACGAGTCCTGAGTTTGAATATACTTTTGCCTCGTTCGTGGCGAGAGCCTGTCTCAGTTCATCGTGGACGTCACCCTTGCAAAGAGCTTCTTTTTCCCAGGTTTCCCAGGCAGGGGTTAGTTTCTCAGGCATCATGGGGTTGATTTCCAGTATGGTGTGAGAGGGGGATCTGTCTCTTCCTATGGTGGTCGATGCAGCCCTCTGTCCCAAAGGTTTGGAGAGGTGTGAGGGTTTCGGAGCTCTGTTTGGCTCCATCAATGGTGCTGTCATTACAGCCACCAGCAGGGTATGGAGTTTCCCACTCACACGTTTGCTCGACAACAGTTGTTGAGAAAAATAAAACGGCCCAGCTGCATAACTAGTTAGCTGATGTTGTCATCACTACAGATTTATTTATGAGCGATCTTAAGATCGGACAGGTCAAGTCCCCTCACCACCATCTCTTAACAGCTATTCTTTAAAAACAAAAAACAAAAAAACAAAGTCAAAACTAACAAAACAGTAGCAACAGCAAAAAGCATACAAACAAACACAAAATAGCAATGCTTATTCTCAATCCCTCATAATGACTATTCTTAACCATTCGTTCATTTGGAAAGAAATAGTTAAGTTTCTCTTTTTAAAAAGAGATGCCAGTTTGCCTCTTGGCTGCTATTGCAAGCAGTATAAGCCGGTACATGTGTGGGATGTGGTGCCGTGACAATATTCTCATGGATTTCTCTACTTATGGAAGTCTTCGTCAGTGTCTTTTAATGACATTTAAGAAACGTTCTCTGAAGGAAAAAAAAGAAGTGTTCTCTGAAAACCCCTTGCAGAATGTATGAAATGTATTCCTCTCACCCTATTACTGTTATCGCCATTTAAATTGGTTTCTCTTATAAATTGCGAGTTCCAACTTGCGCTGCTAGAAATAGTGTCTAGCAGTGAAATTGACTTTGGAACATTGATTTCTTAGCTCTAGCTTGCTGAATCCCAGCACTGACTTTCATCACTTAGATGGCTTTGGCTAGCCTGTGTGGATAATCATCTGTGAATAATGCCAGTCTCCTTCCTCCTTTCCTGTCTTCATGACACCTATCTTTCTTGATTTTCACGACTACCAGACTCATATGGCATATGAACAAGAGGTGCTGGGAAACTTCACGGGTTCTTGACCTTCAAAGGAATGTTTATCCTCTTTTCTCACGAGGTTGTCTGCCGTAGGTTTGGGTAGATGGCCTTCATCATAGCCAGGCAGTTCTCTGCTGTTTCTTCCATTCCTTTATCTGGGAGTTTTTAAAAGCACGACTAGATGTGAACTTTCCTTAGATGCGCTCTGTCCGTCTGTTGAGGTGCTCACATTGCTTCCCCTGGTGGTAAGGTGACAAAAGGCAGTGAGGGATTTGTACATGGCAAAGCCAGCCCAAGCCCAACTCCCTGCCGTCATGTCTACTGTGATGCACAGCCACCCTACAGGACTGAGGGGACCCGCCCTGCACTTTTCTCTGACTCCATCTTGGTAAGAGCAGAAAAGCCTCATCTTCCTTCCCCAGAGCTACTGACAGTTCTGAACGCCCAAGCTTGTGGCCAGCAAGTAACTCTGGGCCACCGGGGCTCTGTGTTTGAATTCCTTTCCCCGAGTTCCTCGGAAAATCCCACCAGGCCAGAATATAGCTTTTGCTATGAATTATAGTGCTGGATCCACTGTGCTTCTGCTCAGCCCAGAATGTCTTTTTTTCATCCACATCAGCGGATGAGACTGCCCCATGACTCCCCTTTATCGTCCGCCCTCCTCGGACAGATGTCTTCTGGTTGTGGTAGCTGGAAAACCAGTGGGGGAGTGATTTGTGATGCTTGTTCTTTGTGCTAGAGTCTGGACCAGAGGAAGCTGCTGTGCCTTGGCAACTCTGATGAAGGGCACCTGACACCCACCTTGCTCTTTTCTCTCTTCCCTGTCCCATGGCCTTTTCTCTTCATCATGTATGATATTCTTGATGCTGTTCCACCAGGCTTCAGGGCTTCTGTCATTAGTGTTCAATGCAGCAAATCTGTTGTGGGAGTCCGGGTAGACTAGAGAAACAAATTCATAGACACGCATATGGATAGAAGGGAGAGGTTTATCCACAAGAGGAATGGAACACTGAGAAAACATCCCAACCCATCCCAGTCCAAGTCCATAAGTCCAATATTAGCCCATATGCCTGATCCCAGTCTATAAAGTCTCCTTCCGACTCACAAAGCACATACAACAACACCAGGACAATCACAGTAGGTGCAGAGTCTTGTGTGTCCAGCAGCGGTAGAAGCATCCCAGCACTGGCAGGGTTCTCCCCACGGCTTCTTGTTTTCAGGGCTCGGGGTTCATCAGTATCCGTTAGTGATAGAAGCATCTCAGCGCTGGCAGGGTTCTCTCTGTGGCTTTTCCGACTTCAGAGGTCTGGTTCCATGTGGCTTCTCCTCCGGCTCCTTCAGCTCCTAGGACTCAGGGTCTATGCTGCCATCTCGTCAGTCGAGTTTCTCCAAAGAACTGAGTCCGTAGTCTCTCACTTCCATAGGGAAATGTCATGAGATTTCCCAGAATTCTCAGGAGAAATCCATGTCCACACAGTCTCATTGGCTATCTCCAGATTGACAGGCTAGACTCCACCCCTATCCTCCCAATCATGAAATCGACATGAGTACATGACTGCCACACCTGTTCCTGAAATGTTTCGAAACTCCAGTGGGGTATATTCCTGGTCATCTTTGGCCACCTGTGGACTTCTTGGTTTTAGCCGATGCTGAGCTTCTTCTCCATTCTTTCTCCTACAGATGTAACCATTTTGATCTCTGTGTATTCCACCTGGAGAAGTCCAGGGAGAACAAAACAAGAAAAGGTTTTTGCAACTAACCAGTCATGGGTCTTGCAAAATCCTATGTGAGCTCCTGCTTTGTTTCCTTCACCAAGACCATATTATCTGATTACTGTCCCCTACTCTTTGATTCCCACTTTTGCATTCCAATAATCATCAACACATTTTGGTGGCATGTTTGATCAGTTTCTCACTGATGTGATCAATAAAGTTCTTCATCACTAGCTTTAGTGGTTGGAGCATCTATTTGAATAGTAGTTTTATTGATACTATTCTATTACAGATCTTGAAATGTCTTTTTTGATGATGAATGGGGCCACCACATTCCTCATGAACTTGTCATTCCCAGCGAAGGAAACCACATGAAAGTCTGATTCAAAATGGCCCTTTCAGCTCACTCGTGTCCAGGGCATCCATCTTTCATTTGTGACAACTTAAAAGTTTGCGAGGCTCATACTTCCAGCTTCCTAGACTGTGAAAGACTCTCACTCGCACTGTATCTGCTTGCTGTAGCTGTATGTGAGCATGAAAGCGAGGCAACCGTGGCTGAAATGGACTTAATGGAACCTAACAACAAGAACATACTGTATTTTTCAGACCAAAAGACACACCTATCTATCACAGGCTCACACTTCAGAAATAAAGATGGAAAGAGAGGGAGAGGGAGAGAGAGAGAGAGCGAGAGAAAGAGAGAGAGAGAGAGAGAGAGAGAGAGAGAGAGAATGAGGAGGAGGGAGGAAGAGGAGGAAGAAAAGGAGAGAAAGAACTCCCTGTGTTGTGTTAAGTTCGGATCCAGTTTTTTCCAATAAAAAAATCATTTTATTGGGAGCTCAAACAACTCTTACAACAATCCATACGTGTATCCATTGTATGCCCAAGCACATTTGTCCATTGGTTGTCCTCATCATTCTCAAAACATTTGCTTTCTACTTAAGCCCTTGGTATCAGCGCCTCATTTTTCCCCTCCCTTCTCCCTCCCCCTCCCTCATGAACCCTTGATAATTAAAAAAATTATTACTTTGTCATAGCTCACACTGTTCGATGTCTCCCTTTACCGACGTCCCTGTTGTCCGTCCCCCAGGGAGGAGGTTATATGTAGATCCTTGTAATCAGTCCCCCCTTCCTACCCCACCTTCCCCCACTCTCTCAGTAGCTTCCACTCTCACCATTGATTCTGACAGGATCCTCTGTCCTGGATTCCCCATGTTTCCGGCTCCCAGTGTGCATCCTCTGGTCTAGCCGGGTTTGTAAGGCAGGATTGGGATGATGGATCCAGTTTCTTTATGGATCTTATGCTGATCTCACCTTCTGAAGGTGCCGGAAGATTCTGTGTCCCCAGGGGAAAGGACCAAGGAGCAGTGCACTGGCCTCCTGAGAGATCATCCGGCCTCTCTCGTCGGTGTCTCGGCCCCTGTGGCGGGAACATAGATGGCAATAGAGGCCTCCCACCTGCCTTTTCTGGAATTCCACCTGTTTTCCATCACGGCAGAGAAGTCGCACAGAAAGCCGCCCCCCAGACCAGCTTCAAATACACCCTGTAGTAAAATGCTCAGCTGAAAGCTCGGTGAACAGTCCACACTTCACTTCTCTCCAGGAACCTTGCTTTCTGGCTGGTGAGACAGCTGCTCCCTGGGGAGAAGCACTCTGAGAAGCGTGCTCCTGTCCTCCCCAGACATGGAGAGGCATGTTCCAGGGTGCATGGGTGCTGTTAGCTATGGACCAGGCCAGGCCAAGAGAGGCCCCGGAAGGGAAGTCTACGGGGGTGGGGGTGCAGAAGGTCAGAGAGGCGAGGCTGGGAGGTTGGCAGCCTGAGGGGGCGGTCTGTGAAGGCCACATCTGGCTCCTCCTCTGCATGCTCTGCTTGGCCTCAGGTGGCTCCGACTTGGGAGAAACGCAGATTCCATAGTCCATCCGAGAGGGCACACAGGGGCCAGGTCCGCCACCACACCTGGAAGCACCTTCACACCTGCCAGAGCAGTGACGCCAGCCAAAGCTTCCCCGAGCCTCACCTGCATCTGCTAACACAACTCAAGGAAGAGGCACCTGGAGCAAGGTCCTGGGCGCCTGGGGTTTGGGTCGAAGGTCATTCGTGGCAGGCCCTGCCTTTCAGTCATGCAGGAATAGGCGGCTGAGTGGTTGGGAGCCCGGGTGGGTGGGGGTGGGGGGTGAACCCGGAGTTCAGCGGTTGGAAACCACCAGCCGCTCTGTGAGAGAAAGAGGAGGCTGTCTGCTTTGCCAGAGGGACACCCACAGGTTTCTCTGAGAGGGCAGCTGTGAGCCAGAATCGGCTCCACGGCAGAGTTTGGAGTGAGGAGCGTGGAGCAACGCGCTGTCCCGGGGCCACAGTGGGCCGCACGTTGGCATTTCAGACGCAGCAGCTGCTCTTTGGGAGACAGACGGGGCTTTCTGCTCCAATCAAGATTCACCCGCCTTTGGAATCCCAAAGAGCCAGTTGCACGCTTGACCTCCAGGGTCACAAGGCGTCAGAGTCAGGCAGGCAGCAGTGACGCCATTCTTTTGTTCTAAATAACTGAGCGAGAAGCCCTGGGGCCCAGGGGCTCACTGCAAGGCGTGGTGGTTCAAACCCACCAGCGGCTCTGCAGGAGCAAAAGGAGACCGCCTGTTCCCGTGGAGATTCGCTGCCCTGGAAATGGGGCAGTCCTATGGGGCTCCTCAGAGTTGGAATCCGCCCCGGGACAGGGGGTTACACCCTTAGAGTGGGAGACCTGGTGGCTCAGAAGTTAAGTGCTCAGCTCCTGACCAAGAGGCCAGTGGTTGGAGCCCCCAGCTGCTCAGGGCTTGGGAGGAAGACAGGCACACAGCCTGGGAAGTGCCCCGCGGCAGTCCTGCTCTGCCCAGTAGGGCTGCTGGGGGCTGGGCTGGACAACAGTGGGCTGGGTAAACCTGATGGGAGAAGACGGCCCAGTCTTTTGTCCCAAGGAGCAGCTGGTGGAACCAAACCCCTGGTCTTTGTGATGGGCGGTCAAGCACTTTAACCATCCCACCACCAGGGCCCTTTCCTGTGTCCTTACGTGTGGCCATTACATCTTCTCCTGCCCACTTGTGAAGGGGTGGAGTCTAGCCTGCCAATCAGGTCGCAGCTTGACGGCCTCCTCTGGAGGCCTCATGGAGGTGCCTAACTCACTCTCTGCATTGTCTTCCTGCTGGAAGCCACATGGAGCTACACTAATGGAGCCAGAGCCCTGGGGCTGGAGGAGCCATGTGGAGACCCACGTCACCACTGAGATGCTTCCACTGCCACTGGATCCACAAGACTTCCCAGCCACCGGCCTCTGGTCTTCCTGCATTTGCTGTCATTGTATGTGTGGCCGGAGACTGAATGGAATTTACAGCCTGGTATCAGACATAGGGGCTAATTGTCAGACTTAAGGGCATGAACTGGACGGGGCTGGGGTGTTTTCTCAAGATTCAATTTCTCTTTTATTAAAAACTTTTTTTATTGGGGGCTCTTATCACAATCCATACATGCAACCATGGTGTCAAGCACGTTTGTACATTGGTTGCCATCATCATTCTCAAAACATTTGCTCTCTCATTGAGCCCTTGACATCAGTTCTTCATTTCCCTCCTCCCAACCTGCTCCCCTCTCCCTCATGAACCCTTGATAATTGATAAATTAATATTATTTTGCCATGGCTTACATTGTACAATGTCTCCCTTCATCCCTCCTCCCCAGGGAGGAGGTTCTAGGTAGATCCTTATAATCTGTTCCCCCTTTCAACCCTAGTGGGATTTGTAAGGTAGAATTGGGGGGCAGGGAGGAAGCATTAAAGAACTAGAGGAACCTGGCGAGTCTGAGGGTCAGCCAGAGCCACGCTGGGTGGGCTTGTCACGGTGGAGAATCTGCTGTGACACTCCTCGGTGTCACCTGAGACGACAGGTGTTGTTCATCTTCAGCATCGCTGTGGCTCTCCTGGTTCACCCCCTCCACACACACACACACACACATACATATGGAATTTATCTTCTATCTATACAGCACAAAATAACATATCAGATAGTTAGTTCACACATCAGTACAGAGGGCTCCGTTCAATTCACTTTGTGGAAGAGTTGATAGGAGGCAAATCCTCCAATCATGAGGGCTGCTAGGTCCGAGGTCAAGGAAGCCGTCAGCTGAGTCTCCCCTCTGGCAAGGCAGGCAAGCCCACAACAGGCAGCAAACAGCAGGGTGGGTCACCAACAGTCAGCAGTTCAGGAGTTTAGCAAAGCAGGCCTGGACAGGATACCCAACTCGAGCAAGGTGAGGATCCACCAGCCTCAAGTTCAAGCGATGTACGCCTCCAACAGCCCCCAAAGCAGGTCTCGAAGGAGCCTCAAGCTCTAGAAACACGATCCAGGGGTGGGCTGTCCCCCCGGCAGTGTAGCTGACAAGGTGAGGTTGAGAACTGGCAGCCTCACACTGGTCTGATCACCAGAGAGCAGGAGAGAGGGACGGGACTCACCAAGACTTACCTCTGTGCCCTCCAATCAAACAGCTACCTGATCAATCTCACATGTTCCTCTTGGCCAGGTTGGCACAATAAACCTACACACCACAACCTTAAATACAGACTTCAGTCATGAAGAAAGGTGAGATGCCACCCAATGACTGGAGCCATGGAGACAAACACCGGCCTTTCTGTTTCTTTCCCCTGTATAAACCCCCTCACCCTGGTGGTGCAGTGATTTCATGATCCACTGTGAGCTGGAGGTCAGCAGTTCAAGTCCACCAGCTGCTCTGGGGGAGAAGAGTAAAGAAATCCTCTTCTGCAACAATGACATCTGGGAAACCCTACGAGGAAGTCCTGCTCCATCCTACAGGGTCCCCGTGGGCTGGCACCCCCAAATTACAAGAGGGTGGAAAAGACGAGAGAAAAGATATATAAAGTACCTACCAGAAGACTGAGCCCATAGTGGGTGGTTTTTTTTTCTCATGATACCTAAATATTTTGCTTCTCCATTTCTGGTAGTCCCCACCATTCTCCTGACAGAGTGCTAACCACGCTGATAGATGCTCTTTCATTCTGAAACAATGTGCAACTAGGGGTTGATCACGTCTTTCCATTTGGGATCAATTACATTTCTATAGCTGGCGTTTCTGGCGAGAATCTACAGCGAACCCTACTTACATCTATTTAGACATGAGCAATGCCTGTCCATTTTTCAAACCCCGACAGGGCATGCTTTTGCATCTTCTGCTTAGAGACGGGGAGGACATAGCAGCGGTATCAGGCTCCGGGGAGCGGGTTCAGCACCTCTCCTCCTGGGTCTTG
>PVJH01034596.1:0-20469 GCA_004026705.1 Nesogale talazaci
TATTTGCTAGGTATCCACAAAGCCAGAATGCCGTATCTGATTGTTTCACATAGTGGAACTCTAGAAAGATGATTTTTCTGGAGAAGCAGAAAGGCATGCAAACATATCAATGCCACTAAAGTTTTATTCTCTGCCAGGAGGTACCAAATAGTCATAATGTAAAAGCAAAAGGAGGAAGGCCAGTCAATAGAAACAGGTGCTTTATGGGTTCATTGCAAGTGACTGTATTTGACTGGCATTAGAGGCTAATAGCAGGTCTTTTTAAAAATTGATGGAATAAGAACCTTGAGAAGATAAGCGAGCGATCAAACAGATGTCAAAACCAACACAAATTAAGTCAGAAATGTTGGAACGTATCTACTCTGCGAAGGAATTCTAGATTTATCACATTTGACGAAAGTTGGGGATAGAGTGCAGAAATGGAAACTCAAGTGGGAAATGAGATTTGCAGTAAATACTTCTTGTATTTTTTCTTGTTTCTTGCTGTTGCTTTTGGCACTAATGATAACCAGAGTTTTGTGGGAACTGCTTCTGACTTAGATTCATGGTGATGGATAGGAGAACATATATAAGTGAAATGATTTGCTGCGCCTAATATCATAAAGAAATATACCCAAATCTGGTGGGGCAAGCTTCTGGTTTCAAAGAAAATCTAACCTCAAAGTCAAACCCACTACCATGGAGTTGATTCTGACTCATAGTCACAGTAAAGGTTAAGGACTCCCTCATGGAGTTCAGAGAAGGTACATCTTTACAGGAGCACAAATTCTCACCTTTCCAACTGCTGACTTGTGGTTAGCATCCCATACATTACCACTACACCACTGTCATTCCACATACCAACCAATGGAAGCAGCTGTCAAGCGATCAAAAGGCAAAGTGCATTTGTTAAATCTGCTTCACAGATTTCCCTTTTCAATTCTTTAGAGACTCGAAAAGCAAGGTTGTTGTTTTGAGGACTATGATGTGGCTGGCCCAAGTCATGCTGTTTTTTATTATCTCATGTGCATCTGAAAGTTGAACATGGAATGAGGAAGACAGAAGAAGAATCCATGCATTTGAATTGTGGTGCTGGGGGAGAATGATCGAGGTACCATGCTCTGCTTAAAGAACACAAGAATCTGTCTTGGAAGAACTAAGACTGGAGTGCTCCTTAAAGCAAGGATGGCAAGACTTTGTCTTACATTCTTTGGACATATTATCAGGAGAGACTGGTCCTTGGAGAAGAGCATCGTGCTTAGTAAATTTGAGAGACAGTGGAAAAGAGGAAGGCGCTCAATGACATGGACGGACATAAGGACTACAACAATGGACTCGGCTGCAGGAACAATTGTGAGGCTGGTGCAGGACTGAGCCGTGTTTGGTTCTGTGATGCCAAGGGTCCCGCTGGGTCATAACCAACTCAATGGCACCAAATGATAACAGTGTCACAGACAACCAGTGGGAGAGAGATGAGGCTTTCTACTCCCAGAAAGGGGTAGCCTCAGAAACCCAGAGGCATCCACCCTGTTCTATGTGGCCGCGATGAGTCAGAGTCACTCACAGGCAGTGAGGAGGTTTCTGAAACTATAAATGTTGACAGGAAAAGAGACCTCATTGTTTTCCTGTGGAACATCCTGTGGCTTTAACCACTTACCCTTCTGTTAGCAGCAGAACACCTAGACCACGGGGTCATCGAAATGCTAAGTGAAGAATTAATCTCCAAAGCTCAAAGATTTACAAGAAAATTTTTTCCAATTTTCAGTTTAGCTGAAACCTCTCTGAAGGTTATTTAAGTAGATCAATTCACTGGACCCTAATTTCATATTTCATTTCCAAACCCATTAGCTTCAT
This sequence comes from Nesogale talazaci, assembly GCA_004026705.1. Taxonomy (NCBI): domain Eukaryota; kingdom Metazoa; phylum Chordata; class Mammalia; order Afrosoricida; family Tenrecidae; genus Nesogale; species Nesogale talazaci. The sequence goes on from PVJH01034596.1 coordinate 1,834, forward strand.
CATTTACATACCCATGGATCATTGTCTCACTCATAGGTCTGGGCTATATCCTCACCTCTGCACCCTATGGCAGCTTTCAAATTATTTATTAACCCTCTCGTTCATCTCTGTGTTAAACAAAAGATCCATTCTTAGCATACCAATAATATTTTTGCTTACAAAGGAGTACAGTTTCAAGAAATGAGATGTCACTTCATCTCCGCTAATTATCTGAATATATCACCAAAATTGGATTAATATGACAGTGAAAAGATAAATAGGAGATAAGGAGTAAATATTATTTCTTCATGACTTCTGGTCTTACTTTTTCCACATCGCCCAGGCCTTCAGTGTCCAACAGGATCAAGGTTTGCTCCGGCTTGGAGGGATGGCGGACACACCACATCCAGATGCCCTTGGTTTCAGACCTCACTGTGGAGCCCAGTGGAAAGCCTGAAGGAAGGAGGAGAAAGCAACAGCAATGTCAATAGGTAGTCTACTAGTGGGCCTGGGGAGTTCCCAGGACATGCAAGGGATAAATGGAAAGGAAGCAAAGTAACTGGCAGGGACAGCAGCAGCTATATTCAAATGCTTCTCAAGACACATTTTGTATCCCTTGCTCACATTACTCCTTAAGAAATTAGATTATATCAGAGTGCAGAATTCATGGAAACTCAAGTATATGTAGATTTGATGCTTGAAAGAGAAGGAAAATTACAAAATATATATACACATGTACTTGAAAGAGACTGAAAATAATGTCATTTGTTTCTGGTCCATTGTCATGTAGAGTCACAATTCATATATTTTAAGACACTTTCAATGAGGACTTTCTTAGCAGAGTGTTCAGATATCACCCAGTTATAATCAGATGGTATGGTGACTACAAAACAAAAGGATGCTGCTGACTTCTGTCTCTTGACCTTCTGAACTATAATCCATGAGAAAACTACCCCTATGGAATTATATAGGTCAGACAAGGGAAAATGTCCTCCATCTGTATTAATAAGCAAGAACTCTCCTCACGTAAAACATGAAGACAGAATATTTGTTAGGAGGCAGGAGACTACTGGAGGACAATGAGGGAAATGAAGCTGGAAGGAAGGAGACAGGGAACTTGAGATGGACAAGGAGGCAGAATGAAGGGAGGAAGAATGAAACTTTGAGAAAAAGCAAAGCAAGGGCGCCAGGTGTTAGAAGCAAATGGATGCATCATCTTCTTGGAAGGACCAGCGGCAATTCTTTGGAAATCAATGAGAACCAAAGGAGATAGCTAGGTGGGGGGGTGGGGGTGGGGGGCTGTGACAAAATATGAAGTACAAAAGGTAAAGACATGTGTGAAAGGGTTCTCAGCCTCCCTTATCGCTAATTTCTTATAGTTAATTTCTTAGCTATTAGCATCCAGAGATGCCTTGGAAAAGAGGTCTAATATCAACTGCAAAAAGATCAGCTATTAGAAACCCTATTGTGCACTAAAGGAGGCGTGATCGGTCTGCTGTTTATAATTGATTCCAAATCCATGTCCCCTCCTCCAGGACAATACTCACCATTGTTCTGTCCGGCAAGGCGGTTCATCAGATAGGACTTTCCTGTGCGATATAGCCCAACAATGGCTACCACCACTGCTGGTTGAGAAATCTTGTTAAGAATCTTTCTTGCATTGGGATTCATAGTCAGCTCTTCTTGCTGGTTTTCAATCAAACAAATAGGGGCGGTCATGATGGGACTGGAAGCCATGGTCTCCTGCAAACCAGAAGATTCCCTCTGTAAAATGCAAGGCCTGATTACTCGTCTAATTGTTATTCAAGGAATATGCATATCAGTTCTGGGTTTGTGGAAGTTGTGGAGTAACTTCCTACATTTTGAAATGTAAGTATGTTGTCTTCCATTTCAAGAGCTGATATAGATGCCTTCTATGAAGTAGCTTATTAATGCTTATAGGAGCTTTGAAAGAACCTTTCTTGGGTGATGCACAAAACAACTGGAATAAGAAAAGCAGGAGGATAATGGGTCTCTGAGAACCCTGACATTTGGCTGTTGAATAAAAACAGAGTAGACATGAAGGAGGAAAGGAATCATCATACAAGATTCTAGGAGTGTCCAGAGGATTTGGTCTCTCATTAATTCAGCAAGTATCTACTGAGTACCCATCAGGACTGGCTCCCATTCTGAGGGCTCAGCATCCTGCTGTGAACAAGGTGAATATAAATGTATGTATTGTGGGAGCTTTATTAAAGTAGGAGAGTCAGATAATAAATGAAACTAGTTTTTTTATTTAGTAAGTGCTCAGGAGGAAAATAAGCAGAGGCTAGAGATGCTGTGTGTGGGCTTGTAGGGGGCTATGCGAGCAGCCCTGCCTGAGAAAGAAGCAATGAGAATGATCACGGACCTGGGATGGAACAGATGTAATGAGTGAAGATGCCAGCAGGCATGAGGACTGCGCCTCACACCAGACATGGCTCACATGCAGGTGAAATCTGGACAATCGATAGGAAAGACTGAGCGTGAAGACAGACACTTGCCTGATGGTGTTGGGAGAGAATATTGAAAATTTCATCCTCTCCAAGAAGAACAAACAAGTTTGTCTCAGAAGAAGTACAACCGGAATGCTCCTTACAAATCAGAGTGGTCAGACTTCGTCTCATCTGTTTTTTGCCTCAAGAGAAGCCCCTTCCCTTGAGACCCATGAGCTCAGTAAAGCCAAGGGTGGGGCCCAAAAGGAAGGCTCAACAAGACTGATTGACACTGTGGTTCCCCAAATGGCTCAAACTAAGTAATACTTTTGAAAATGGTTCAACAAATGTATTTTCAGTAAATATCACCAGCTATTCTGATACCTTTATGAATGAACTATGTACGCCTTCAGAAACAATCCACTATGTACGGATTAGGGCTGATGGTTATTTTTAATATTAGGGAGAAGGCACGTTATGCCATATAAATACAGCTTTGCAACCTCGTTGGAAGCCTCACTGTGTTTAATATCAAAATAAGTAAAATGCTATGTTTTAGACTTACATTATGTGTAAATGAGGACAATCTTGTGTGTCTTTCTCTAGTGCCCGGCATGGGTCAGCCTGGTTATCTGAGGGAGGAGGAGAGAGACAGGAGGAAACTTCCCTGGAAGGGGTCTCTCTGTGTGATAGGTAGGTAGCCCCTTTCTGAGGATGCCAGTAGGCTGCATTCTTGCAGCTCCCACAGGGGAGTCTATGTTTCAGTCTGAGAAAAGAGCAGTGCCTCCAGGGGACTTGCAGCAAGCTCTTTCATCCCAGGACCCTGTGGTTAAAAGGGCAAAGCAGAGCTGCCTGGACCAAAGTCTCTTGTCCGATAGCAGCCAGCCTCTGGGCCAGCTCCCCTCCAGGGGGAGATTGTGGGGTCTCCATAAGTGGGCTTGGAGAAGTGAGATTAGTGAACAGAAATGAGTAAGGAAGACAAAGAGTTTGGAAAGACCTTACCTGCCGTGCTCCTTGTGGGCCAGTAGACAATTCACAGCTGCCTTCGCTGGTATTAGCACTCTTCTTTCCTGCTCCTTAAGGAAACTCCTCTAAGTGCTCAGGAAAAGAGCCTCTTCTCTGCAGAAGCGGAAAGGCAAGTGAAGCCCGAGATTGCCTGCAGGCATCCAGTTCATGGTCAGGACAAGAACTGAAACCGAAAGCACAAGCCTTTGTGGTCAAGTTTACTTGTTTTTCAAAAGTCAGACAATCAGCTTGTAGATTAGAGGAGGGGAAAAACCAACATGTTTTCTCTTACAGAGTTGCTTCAGGAGTCTTGATCCAGCCAAAAAAAATAGAGCAGTAGGTAGAAATGTTATCAGAGTTGAGGATATTTCAACATCTGTTTTAGGTACTTTTTTAGGGAAGAGAGTTATAATAATTAGCAAGTATACACTATATATTCTGGCTTAATTATTTTATTTTTGCAAGTATCTTTATTAATCATTCAAAAGCATATATGTATGTGTGCATGTTCTGTTTTAACATACAGAAGTCATTAAAGAATTGATTGAGAATGAAGGCAATGCCACACAGCATACAGTAGAATGGTGCCCTCTAGGGGGTTTTCATGGAGACAGTTTGTTTTGGGGTTTTTTGGTGGTGAGGGTGGGGCTTGGTGTGAGTGTGTGTTATCTGTGCAGAAAATCTCCAACATGGCTTTTGCAGAGCTGCTGGGCGAAAGAGGATACTTTCCACTCCTGTTTACAGCACAGAGTCTGAAACTTGCCCAGGCGTTGTCCCTTGTCCTAAAGCATCCCTATGAGTCAGTAGTGATGCAAAGGCAGTTAGTTTGGTTTTTTGGGTAGGTACAATTGGGCAAAAAATATACAGGATTAAAAACAAGAAGTCAACACTACACTACATAAAAAGTAATCTGGGTTTTAAGTAGATATTGAGTGGATTTGGAAGCATATTGGCAGGCCTGGTAGGTTTGAACTACTAGGCTATTAGCTACTAATAGAGCATGTGAAATCGCATCTTTTTTTCTCTCTTGTGTTTTTGGAAGCCTGGGGATCTTCCTTGTTGATGTTTCTCTTCATATTCTGTGACTATTATTTCATTGGATTAGTCTGCTTATTGAGGTGTTGAAACTTTCCATAAATTGTCTGAGGTCGTTACCAAAAACCTTTTCCCAGTTCATAGGTTTTCTTGTTACTCTCTTTGTGAAGGCTCTTGGGGCATACAGATGTCTAACTTTTTAGGGAATCCCATTCATCTAGTTTGTCTTCTGCTCTTTGTGCCTCTGCCAAGGTTTGCTGGTGTATTCATGTCAAGTATTATTGTCCTTATTTTTTTTCTCTGGTGATATTTCTAGTTTTAGGGTTGAGGTTCATTTTGTGTCAGTTTTGTACACGGTGAAAGGTGTGACTCCTGAATCAGCTTACTGTGAGTAGATTTGTTAAAGGGACCTGGTGGTACCCTCCAGAAAGTGTTAAACTGCTGACTACAATGTTCAAAAATAAAATACACTAAGACTTTGCCAGACAAAGAATATGCTATCAGCTTCATTAAGTGCTGAGAGCCTTGGAAATCCTACTCTGAGTTGGAATGAACTGAATTACTGTGGGTTTTCTGTGTGGTTTTGTGTTTTTGCTGTTGTGTTGTTGTTAAGAAAAATAACTCTGACTCCCTCAATGGGTGTCAGTTCTTTGTCAAAGATCAGTTGATCGTAGATGGATGAATTTACTTCTGGATCTGGATTCTAGATGCTGTTCTGGCCTCTGTGTCTGTCATTGTACAAGCAGTGGGCTGTGCAGTAGATTTTCAGATCAGGGAATGAGAGACCTCCTACTTTCTTCTGCCTCATAAGTAATGCTTTGCTTGCCTGGGTCTTGTTCTTTTCTTATAAGGTTGTTGTTTAATTGTTATTCCTCTTTAAAGAATAATATTGGAATTTGGATAAGGATTGCATTATAGCTATAGATCAATTTGTGTAGCATTGACACTTTCACAATATTAAATCTTCCCAGTTATGAGAATGCTAAGTTCTTCAATTACATAGCTCTCTTCAAATATTATTTCAGGATATAGATGGTTGTCTCTCTAGTCAGAATTATTCTCAATTTTATACCTTATCTTTTGCATGGTTGCTACATATGGTGCTTATTCTTGGTATCTTTTTTTCAGAATTCTCTTTGTTGACAGAAAGGGGTCTGTGTGATTTGTGTGTGTTGATTTGTCGCTGCACCTGTCCTTCAGCAGTCATAGTCTTCTTGATGAGTCTCACATGCTGCATGTTTCCATCGCATCATCTGCAACTAGAGATGGATTGCTTTCTTCTTGGTTGATTTAGATGCCTTTTAATTCCTTTTTGTGTCTTAACTGTTCTGACTAGGACTTTCAGTACAATACTGAATAGTTGTGGTGGTAAAAGGTATCCGCCTCTGGTCCCTGTTCAAGGAGAATGCTTTCAATTTTTCTCCACTGAGAAAAAAAAATGGTTGTTGGTTTTGTGCATATATGCTTAATTGTGTTCTGGAATTTCTTTTCTATTCTTATTTTGCTTTATTTTTAAATCAAAATATTGGTGTTGGATTTTGTCAAATGTCCATTCTTAATCAATTGATAGTGTCATGTGGCTCTTTCCTGTGTTTAATTTTGTGGTGAATTATATTGATTGCTTTGATAATCTTGAACCATCCTGGAAAATCTGGTATAATTTCTACTTAATCATGATGCATCATTATTATTTTTATCGATATTGTCTCAGACTGCATTGTGTAGAGAAGCATAATGAGTCAAACCTAGATAGATAGAAGGATTTCTATGAAGAAAATGGCTCACCTCTACTCAAGTACTCCCTCAACACAAGAGCACTTTGTTCTACTAACCTGGCATTCCATGATGCTCACCTTCCAGTCACGATCGCTGAAGACAAAGCGGGTGTATAAGCAAATGTGGTGAAGAAAACTGAGCTATCAAAATATATGGTGTCTGGGGTCTTAAAGGCTTGAAGATAAACAAGCAGTCATCTAGATAAGAACCAACCAAGCCCACATGGATGAAACACATAATCCTGTGTGACCATGAGTTGATAGGATCGTAGCAGGTATCAAAGACCCAGAACAAAAACTCATACTATTGTGAATGAGGAGGGGGTACGAAGTGGAGAGCCAAAGCCCATCTGTAGGGAATTGAACATCCCCTTACAGAAAGGCCATAGAGAGAAGATGAGTCAGTCAGGGTGCACAAAAGCACCATTGAAACATACGAATTTCCTTTAGCTCTTTAGTGCTTTTCCCACACTCCACTATTGCAACCTCAATTCTATCATTTAAATCTGGCTAGCCCAGAGCATGTACATTGGTACAGGTAGGGCTAGAAACACAGGGACCAGGAAAGATAAACCTCCAAGACCAATAATGAGAGTAGCGATCTGAAGAGAGCAAGAGGAAGGTGGTGGGAGAAAGAGGAATCAATCACAATGTTCTACATATAACCCCTCCCAGAGGTATAGATAACAGAAAATTGGATGAAGGGAACAATTGGTCAGTGTAAGAAATGAAAAAAAATTATTGATTATCAAGGGTTAATGAGGGTGGGAGGGAGGGTAGAGGGAGGTGGAACATGAGAACTTGATGCTACAGGCTCAAGTAGAAAGACACTGGTTTGAAAATGATCATGATAACTAATGTACAAATATGCTTGACAATGAATGAAAGTATGGATTGTAATAAGAGTTGTAGGAACCCCCAATAAAATGATTAAAAGAATGAAAGAAAGAAAATGGCACACACACTTGTGGAAGTGGATAAATTCTGAATATAGGCCAGTTCTAAGAATGTGGGTTAAATGTTAGGCTAGCGTGTTCTTCTGACTTACATACTGCAAGAGCTGATGCCCAAGATTGGCAGAAAGATAAAAAGCTTGTATCTCCAGAGGCAAATGAATCCCAGGTAAAATGATAGCTATTAGCATTTCCAGGATCCACAGATAATATGACAGGTTGTTGCCTCAAATTCAAAGAACTAGTGGTCAACGAGCCAGAGGCAGAATCCAGATCCAGCCCAAAATCAAGAAGCTTTCCCACAGCATTTACTTCTATTGAGCAAGTCATAATCTGAAGAAATCTTAGCATAAAGGACTACTATCTCCTAACTCCCAAATCACCAAGACTCTTGTTGTAGCCAAGTTGACACAAAGCCTTTACTGATAAAGGTATTGTCAGATTCTATTAGCAAAAGACTTCATTATGAATTTTTGCCTTTATGTTTATGAGAGATATTTGTCTATGTTTTTGTGGTACTTCTGTCTGGTTTGCTTTACATCAGGGTATTGCTTTACAGAATTTATTATACTTTTAATGATATTATGAAATAGCTTGAGTAGAGTTTGTGTCAGTTCTTCTCTAAAAGTTCTGTAGAATTTGCCTTTGTCTTCATCTGGGCCAGGAAATTATTTGAGACACCATTTTAATTACCTGTTCAATTTCTTGCTTTGTGATGAGTCTATACAAAGTTCTCAGATAGAATAAGTTTGGGGAGGCAATGTGTTTCTAGAAATTTGTTAATTTCTTCTAGGCTTTCACATTTGTTAGAATACAGTTCTTCATATTATGCTGTTTTAACCTTTTAATTTCCGTTCATTCTACTGCAACATAACTTATCTCATTCAATTTTGTTACTTGAATCTTCTTTTCCTTGGTTAAATTTTTCAGCTGTTTGTCAGTTTCATCAACCCTTTCCAAGAACCACAGTTCTAGTTTTGATTCTTTTTATTGTTTTTCATGCTTTTGCTTCAGACCATGTTACGAAGCTATTTTAGCACTGCCAATGGTTTCTCAAAGGGTGCACCAATCCACCCTCAGTCTCACTCTGAAGACAAACTGTAACTCCATGGGTCAGAAAACCTACATTACCTCAACTAAGTCCTGCCTGTACTTACATACTATAAGGGCTGATGAACCCAAGTTTGGCAGAAAGAGAAAAAGCTTATATCTGCCCTAGTCTGCCTCTGGTCTGAAGTCATTAACCTTCTCTGCTCTGTGGGCTGGGAGTTCCACAGCTCTGACTCATGCTTTGGGAGCCAATTGTGCTGCTGTGGCTCCTTTTCCCTCCTCTGGTCAACATTGACTCAATGCCTGGGAGGTTTTTATGAGTCTTGTGTTCATAGCTGTCTCCTGGGTCGAGGAAGTTCAGTGTAGACATCTTGGGGTCCAAAGGACACAGTCCCTTCCTGACTCTTCTTTTGAGGGAACGGAGCTCACCCCTCCTGCTTCTGCACTCATCCATTGTATACCCTTCAGGTCGGCACTCACAATCACCTTGGTGAACAATGGCTCACCGCTGAGTCAGAGACTCTATTGGCTTCTTCCTTCTCCTATCAAGGACCATCAAGAGAAGAATCATTACAAACAATATTTTGGCAAGAGCCATATTAAACAATTTGTTGCACTGTCACTGTTTTGTGAAGTCCTTATGTAGATAGTCTGTGCCTTTTTGTTTTGTCTGTGGTTTTCAGTCTATTTTCCTCAACTGTTGAAATGGCCTAAATTCCTTACTAGGTAGCTCTAATAGCATGTGTTTTCATGGAGTATTTTCTCATCATGTGTTTTGGTTATTGGTTTGAGCCATCTTCTCCTGCTCTGTGTTTTTTATCATTTTGTTTCAATGGGATTGAAGGTGTCTGTTTTCTACATGGCACTATGATGTCACTTAATCAACTTGTTTATTTTGGGTTTTCATTCTGCATCTTGTCTTTTGTTTTAAATGCATTTTGACAGCTTCTCGGTTAGTGTGCTATTCTGGTCCCTAATTTGGCAGCACAGGGCATTCACCACTGGTCTTCAGCTATGTCTGGTGTCAGTTGAAAGTGCATGAGTCTCTGATTGCCAGTCACCAGTGGCAGTGTTCCGTGGGGCAGCCATTTGAACAGATGAAGAAAACAGACCACATGGGAGGCTGGAAGAATGCCGGCTGCCATGTGTCATCAAGAAGTATTGGGGCAGGAAGGGCCATTTTCCCTGCAGGTAGAGGGGCAGCTATAGAGGTACAACTGGGTAAGCTGTTATCTCTCCCAACTGTAAAAATGGGGGGAAGGCAAGGAGTTGGGTGGAGAAAAGGGGAAATAAAAAGAGAAGGGGTTGGGTGAAGTCCTAAGAAGACAAGAGAAAGAAGACTGAAGAAAAGAGAGAAAAAGAATTGGCACCGTATCTGCAAAAGTGCCGGTAGTCTGACATGTTTGCTGCAGGACTTCAGTACTTGCTCCATGGAGTGTGCACTGCTGACCAGCGAGCGTCGACTGACTGCAGCAGCGACAAATGCGGAGGTGGTAGTGAATGGATCACCCACTCTTTTGGAAAGAAGGGACTGGTAAGGGAGAACCGAAAAAAGAAGAAAACGGGGGAGAGAGAGAGGAAAGAACTAGAAATGAAAAGATAATGGAAAGGGTAAAAGGGGGAGAAGGCAGTCACCCAGTAGTGACATAACTATTAGCAAGCTGACATGGCTCTCATAAGAACATGTAGCTCCCACTGTACCGCCATCTGAAGAAGGTAGGGAAGGTGCTGCTGACCGGGGAGATGCTTGCAGTGGCACCCAGGCCACAGGACTAAAAAAGAAGACAGAACTCAAAGGTAGAATAAGGAAGAAAAGAGAAAAAGAAGGACCCTGGGAAAGGGACAATAAACGGCACAACACAACACTGAGAAAAGGGCCGCTACCACCCTGCTGCACCCCCACTCCATGATGTGTGTGGTGCGGGGACTCGTGTTCCCCACCATGGGGGTCGTGGTGGGTGGGCATTTACTCTGGGAGTCTTACCCAGGCTGAAAAGAAAAGTGACTCGCATCTTAAAGCAAATTATTGGGGAAGCTTCAACCAAAAAAGGCCAACAACTTCCTAATTTTCCCTATTGCTTCTTGCCCTCCCAATACTTTTGTTGTTGTTGCTGTTGTTGTCAGGTACTGTTGTGTTGATTCAGACCGATCGTGCCCCTGTGTAGAAAGCAGAGCAGCAATAGCTCGATGCTGCGCCATTCTCATACTGGTTGCCCATTATTGTAGCCAGGGTCAACCCATCCCACGGAAGGTCTTCTCTTTCCCTGACCCTCTACATTATCCAATACTTTGCCTCCAGAATTGGTCCCTGCTGATAACATGTCCAAAGTACCCAAGTCCAACCGTTGCCATCCTCATGCCTAGGAAGGGTCTGGCTATACTCCCTCTAACAAAGATTTGTTTGGTCTGACCAAATATTTGCAAATTACAAAGGTCACATAGTTGGGCAATTTTCCATCCAAAATTTAAAGTTCTAAAATCAGTTCCATCTGAAACTGGGAACAGTACCTGTAAGTGATTTTGAAACTGAAATAAGACTATTTACTTTGAAATGGGTCCAATGCTAAGATATCACCTTATTTTCTCCTAACTAACAAGGTTCCATTTTTTTTATTGTGTTAGAAAGAAAAAAAAAGATTATCTCTAATGACATCTTTTTCCTTGAAGGAAACCTTACCTTAATAATTTAATATTACCAAATAACATAAATCAAGAAGAAATTTGATTCATCTTTGTATTTTATATACCTTATGATAAGCTTAATGAGATCAAATCAAATGTGTATGTTTAGATAGTGTATAAGTATATACCTCCTGATCAGTAATAAATAGATAAAGTAGTAGTTGCTAGTTCTATTTTAGATAATTTGAAAGTGATTGTGTTTTATAATCACAGTCACATATGCCACAGTAATGCAATCCATTTTCATTTTGAGGAGAATCCATTTAGGTCAGTGAATTTTTGGTTTAATTTCAAGGATCAGAAAAAGCTACTCCATGATTCACGGGATTTTGATGAGCACTGAGGAAATCCTAGAGTGACAGTTGTCCTCATACCAGTAACCAAGTCAAGTTACAATGATAGCAGATGGGAATGGGAGCAGAGTATGATACCATCTGTGTACTATTACCTTAAAATATTTCATAAGGTTCATTGACAAGTAGACTTGAATCCACATTTTAAATGATAAGCATTTGAACCGTCTAATGGAAAACTAGCTTCTTAAAAAAACTGTCTGATTCTCTGAATATGAGTCTGTCGACTGTCCTCTGGGAGTGGTAGAAATAATTAAATCAGAGGTCTGTAAGATAAGTGATTGGTTAAGAAAGAAGCAAACAAACAAACACCACAAAAAAAAAAAAGACACATGGTAAGCCTCAAAGCCTACACCTGATGTCCATGGTTGGAGGCTGAGCACCTTCTGCCCTGATCAGCCTCTCAACAGAGATGATTTCACAATTTGCTGTGAACACAAGAACACACATGGAACCTCAGCACACACACTTTGCCTTGAGCACCATTGTAGTGGGAAAACCTTTGTAGGCTTCCTCTTAAATGCCTGGCGGGTTTAATCTGAAAGGTCTTGTTTGAAAGGTTTGTGGATTGGGATGTATGGCTTCTCTGAGGTTGAGCAGACAGGGACTACCACTTATAACACGAAGCCCTGAACAGCTGCCCGTAGTCCCTCTGACTGGCCAACAAAGGATAAGGGTGTAGGTATAGAGAGAGGGCAGCTCTTCCTCAGCCACATGGGAAGTGTTCCCACCAGAGGGCCTCATCTTCTGGCACTGACTCTGACAAAGGTCTGCTTCTACTCATCCGGTGTTCAGTGTCTGACCAGGCTTCCACACTCTCTCTACCAGTAAGTAGAGGTGAGGATGAGCCAGGCTGGAGGAACCCAGGGCATCCCTGGGAAGTCTGAGCATGGTGTTTGCGTTCAGATGACTGAGATCAAGACCTAAGGTCCAAATCAATTATTGACTGTTAGACCTTGAGAAAGAGATCTCTTCTTCTTAAGATTAGGAGTAAAATCTTGCTTGATTTATTGCTGTACAAGCATATCAAAAAATAAAGCACCAAAAAAAAAGAAAGGGCACTGATACACTTTTCATTTGCCAGGCCTATTTCTGCAATGACCAAATAAGGCAGTGCATTAGCATATAGCCTCTAAACTGCAAATTAACAAAATATTCCTAGTTAACTAAGAATCTTCCAGTCAGAGAGGACATCAGTTGGTTTCTAGCTAGACTCCCATTGTACAATTTATCTTCTTGACTTTCTAGAACTGTTGGGAAGCAGACATGGAAATAATGTGAGCATGCTAATGCCCTGTTAATGAGCAGGATGAACTAAAGGGTTCTTTTCTTAGACTTAAAATTTTTTAAGCCTTGTAAAGGAGTACATTTTATTTTGCGAAAAGAGCAAAGTAGGGAGAGGTGTCCCAACAAAGGAACATTAATTCCAAAATAAACAAGTAAAATGGTAGTGTTCTCTTGGGGTAAGTGCATGATCCATGGTTCCCCAAACTGGTATCTGAAGTGATAGTTGCAAATCTCCAAATCTGTAGGGTTGACAAGCATGACCATTTTGACTCTGCTTGTGCATGGACCACGCATTAATAAACAGTCCATGATAAATATGTCAAAAATAAAAGTGAATCATTTCAGATAATTCAGAGTTTTGTGATGTGTTCCTTTTTAAAAAAAAAAAAAGAGTTTATTTTGTATCTGAGGAATACTGAAACTAGTTGATATAAAACCAACCCATGTTCAATCCTTTAGGATTTAAAATTTGTTATAAAAGACCCACCAGCTGTTGTTAGGTGGATTCCAGCTCATGAGGCCCCTGGATGAGTCAGCTCATAGTTGTCTCATTTGACTTTCAGTGGCTGCATTGTCAGAGGTAAGATTTCTTCCCAGGCATCTGGAATGGACTCAGACCTGCAGCCTTTGCGCTGTCAGCTGAGCAATTTAACCATTGGCATAACCCAGAGATAGCAGCATCCCTAGGGTTAACGTCAGCCAGTGTGGGATTTCCTGGTGTCACCTACCCTGCACCCAGAAAGGAAGCAAGTGTCGTGCTTCTAGCACTGTCAATGAAGCCAAGTGACTAGAAGCAGCATTATGATCAGATGAGAACGACAGCTCTGACCCAGGGTCCAAGATATAAATGAATAGTTTTAGCTTTGTAAGTGCATGGATATATATAAACTTAACATATATCGTGGGTTTACCAAAAGGGTTTCTGTCATGAAAATCAACCATAGGATATTGTGGTGGTCTGGGTAGACTAGAGAAACAAATTCATAAGCATCCATATGTATATAAGGGAGAGGTTTATAAACAAGTGGAAATGAACATTGAGAAAACATCCAGCCCAGTCCAGATCAAGTCCATAAGTCCGATGTTAGTCCATATGTAAGACAGTAATATATAAAGTCCTTTTCAGACTCACGAAACACATGCAAGGGTGCAGAATGCAGGAAGTTCACAGGCCTGACAAGGTTTTAACCATTCAAGTCAATGTTATTATTTTGATTTCTCTCCAGTGCACTCTATTTGGTAACCAATTCCCTCCCATTCCTCTATTAAAGATACAGGGAAATCACCAGAGGTTTATTTCCTATGTAGGCATCATAAATTTATCTTGGACTTGCACTTTCATCCATAACTTTCTGCAAACCAAAATCTCAAAATTTAAACTCTGATATTGGGCTGAGCCCTGGTGGTGTAGTGGTGGAGTAAGGGATTGCGGTCCGTGGGTTTGGCGGTTCAAATCCAGTGGTGGCTCTCAGGAGCAGCACTGGGTAGCTCCCACAACCACCAGAGGGCAGTGATGCTCCCCCCCCCCAAAAAAAGGACTCTGATACTATTTTATCCTTTTTCGGATTAAATGACTTAAAATCACTGCTGTTGGTGTGCTTTTTTCATGTGGATTTAGTTGACATCTCTCTTAGACTGCTGTTTGTTTAGAAACATGCCTTTAAGACCCCACATACTATTTTTATCTGAGAGCCAGGCACCATCTAATCTTTTCACCACACTGTATTGTAGCAGCCATATTTCTGTGTTCCCTTCCTAAGGGTAAATATGGACCAGGGTCATAATGTATGAACCAATTGTTCTCCAAACCCACTCTTAGAGCTGTCAGACTTTTTATCTGTCTTTGGCTCCCTTTAGAGAGTTCCTTGTTAATTTATTGTAGAATGTCTTATTGGTCATTCCTGTGGGGCATAAAAATCCTTTCATGAATAATGTCCTTGATTAGACTGTGGTAGCAATTTGTTAAAAAAAAAAAAACAACTCAAAAAGCCTATTGAGGGAGTAATATTGAACCAATGGAGGCTAGCTCCATATATCAATATCTAAATTACTCACTTAAATCAACAATTCGTTGAATCCAGTTATTCACTTAAATCACAGAATCAATCCTGTCATGACTGGATGCTATTTACACGAACAATGAGGGCTAATGATCAGCGAAAATTTACAATAATACTTACTGAGAACATCAGTCACAGATTTGCCAGAATAATATATATCTTCATGCAGCATATAGGGCATTGTTGTAGTAAGTTAATGATTGTCTGCCTGCCAAGAGTTGAATTGTCGGGCTGAGCCCCGGTGGTGTAAGTGGTGGGCTGCAGAACTGCAGCCTGCAAGCTTGGCGGTACAAATCCAGCCATGGCTGGGTAGCACCCACAACCACCAGAGGCAGTGATGCCCACCAAAAAAATAAAAAAAAGAGTTGAACTATCTTGGTATAGTTGTCTTCTGCTTCTTCAAATAGGTCCCTTTCTGATGATGTGGGTATGGTGTAAACTTCCATCTCCATGTGTCCCAGGGAAAACCAGCCATGGGTGGGTGTTGAAGGAGGTGCAGCACATCCTGAGACGTAGTGCACTTGACATTGAGCTGCCAAGAGTAAAGCACCCTTCTTAGGTGGTACATAGACTACCTACTAGCCCTGCCTCTGACTGCTCTCTACAAGGGTCTGCACTAGGGAATGTGCAAGTGTTACCTAATAAAAATGTGCTTGGAGAGAACAAAACTTATGAACGCCCAACTTGTGGAGGGCTAAGGGAGATGGTAGGAGCCCCAAACCCATCTGCAGAGTATTAACCAGACTGAACCACAGGCAGAGCTACTCTAGCCACAGGCAAGAGTCTCTGTACTATCAGGCAAAGTCCATTGTAATCTTGATTATGCTGCATCAAAATTAATACTTGACCAGTTTATCAACTTATAGATACAACCGGAATCTCTTCTGAGTGCACGGATCTCTAACTGGATCGATAACAGAAATTTCTTCCCTGGCTTTATGAATTTTGGTTTGGAGCCTATTTCTTCTTACACAGTATTTGTATTTTTGTCTGTATTCTACTATGGTTTTAGCCTTATCACCTTAGTGTGATTGTATTATTGTTTTCTGTTGGATCTGGCAGCTGTGAAAAACAGGAGGGGTGAATGCATAATGATAATAACTGAAACAATGGGATACAGGGAAAAGAGGGGTGTGGGGTTGAGGGTGGGAGATAGAAGGAGAAAGGGGACTTAAGGAGTAAATAATGAAGGGGGAAGGGGGAAGATGTACTAGAAAGGATTGTGAGTGCACAACTTGTTTTAAAGGCAATTTAACCATGGGGTGGATTGTGGTGGGATCCTCTAGAATTGCTTTGGTAGTGATTGTACAACCCCTTAATATTATTGAATAATTGAACTATTGAAGTGTATGATATGTAAATTATGTATCAATAAAACTGCTAAAAAGTGTGCTTGGAAGACACATTTTCAGAGTGCTTTCTGGAAGAGTGAGGAGCCCTGGGGGCACAGTGGGTTAAGCATTGCGTGATTAACCCCACGTCCATGGTTCAAACTCACCTGTGCAGGCTTACTTCTCAGACACCATAAGAGTCAGAACAGATTCCATGATAGTGGGTTTGGTTTTGGTTTTAGAAGGGCACATTGGCTGAGTCCCGGTGGCATAGTGGGTGAGTGCGGGACTGCCGCCCACTGGCTTAGCGGTTCAAATCCAGCAGCAGCTCTCCAGGAGCAACGCTGGGCCTCCCACTCCCACCAGAGGGCAGTGATGCCCACACCCCCAAAAAAGCAATAGAAAAAAAAAAAGAAGGGCACTTTACAACAAAGGATTTTAAAAGCGACTAAAAGCCAACATTCTATTTGGATTTTTCCTCCTTGAAATGATTGACTCTATTGCTAAATGCACTGTTTTTCTTCACTCTTTCTCTCTCCCTTCCTCTCTCTCAAGTTATGTTGTTTTTAACCACAATTCAATTTTGTTGTTAAAAATAACCAGTGATAGATCAGACCATTTAAAGTTCAGATAAAATTTAAATGTGTGGTTTTACTGATTATGCTGTATCTTTTAGAAATCCCTAATTAAACGACGTCAGTGTGTTGAAACATTTCAGTTAGTATTTTCTCAATGACTGGACACTTGTTCTTAGTGAATGCCTTCAGTGCAGCTTCAACTTCTTTCAATATCAACTGTTCTTGATCATATTCGATCAGGTCACTGGGACCAGTTATTTTTGGTGCAGTGATTCTGTGTGTTCCACACAACTCTCTGCCCCACCAGAACTACTTCATGTTACTATTCCTTTATACATTTAGATATAGTTATAAATATAGATATATTTTCTTTATACTAGAATGTAAATTCAAAAGGCTAATGCTTTGTATCACTTTCCCTCAGATTCTGCAGTAATTAAATATGTGCTTAGAAGTATCTCAACTGCTAGGAAAATATTTATTGAATTAATAATATATTCTCCAAAAAGATGACCTCAGATTCTATTTCTTTTACATGCTCTAATCATGTAAAAGTTTTGTAAAAATCATGTAATCAAGCTTTAAGTAATAATATTAGCCTCATAGAATTAGTTGACTTGTTTGTCATTTTTCTTTTTTGCATCACTGCCCCCTGGTGAGAGTGGGAGGCCCAGCTTTGCTCCTAGAGAGCTGTGGCTGGATTTGAACCACCAGCCCTGTGGACTGCAGCATTTTTCTATTTTCTTGAATACCAGGTCTATTTCAGTCACAACAGTGAGTATTAAATACACAAGTAGCATTTTTTAAATTTAATCATTTATTGAGTGCTCATACATCACTTTTCATCATACATAGTTCAATACATAGTTACATATACTGTGCCAAACACCCCCACCTGCCTGTCCTCATCAACATTCTCCCAACATCTGCCTCTCCACTTGGGCCCTTGATATGAGCCCCCCTTCCTTCCCCCTCCAACCTCACAAGTAGTATTTTAAGAATTTCAAAGAATTCATATTTTTCAAAGAATTCATAAATGCTCTGGACTTGGAAATCTTGTAGAGTGCAAGTCAATAATAATGCCTTCAATTAAGATACCAAAATGTATGTCTTTTTCCTCTGCAAATAAGAGGCCACATTTTGAGGAGAATAGCAAAATCAAGAGCCTGAGTTCAGGCACTTCTTCACCTGGATAAGTAATTTTAATGGAAGCAAAATAGAGCTTTTGGAAATGTATCTATAATTTTAATATTTTACTTTAGTGGAGTAAACAAATAGAAAACAATAGATAAAAATCTAGTAAAATATATTTTATTCCCACTGATTGGGGGGAAAATCATTAGCAATAACACAACAGACAAGGAATTGATCCCTGAAATCTAAAGACTTTTGCAATATCTCAATAAAAGTAAAACAAATGATCCAAATAAAAAATAGGCAAAGGACATGAATAAACAATTCACAAAAGAGAATAATTGAATGGCTTACAAACAGATGAGATAATACTCATGATCAACAGCCAACCTGGAGTTGCAAAAAAAAAATAATGATGAGATATCTTATACCTACAAACATAGCCTGTTTAAAATATTTAAAACATAGGAAACAAATGTTGGAGGGTGTGCAGAAATATTGGAACACTTATGTACTGAAGATGGACTTGTAAATATGTACAATCAGTATGGAAGTTGATCTACATAAAACGACTGGGAAAAGAAACACCATAGGATCCAGTGATACCTCCTTTGGGCATATATCCCAAAGAAATAATACACAGAACATGAATAGGTGTAAGCTGTCCCATGTTCATTGCAACACAGTTCACAGTAGCAAGAAGCTGTAAACAGCCCAAATGCCCACGGATAGAAAAGGATAAAAATCTCAGGCACACACATGGAAGAAGCACACTAGCATGTGGAATCATGAGATGTCAAAGGGATGAGATATCAGGCTTCAAGAACTCAAAAGCATAACTTTGCATGCTCACTTTACTGATATGATCCCTGAGGACAAATGTGTGCATATGCAAATGTGGTGAAGAAAGCTGATGGTGCCCGGCTTCCAAAAGATATAGCGTCTGGGGACTTAAAGGCTT
>PVJH01034597.1:0-20481 GCA_004026705.1 Nesogale talazaci
TCTGCTATCCTTTCCTTTTTGAACTCCCTTTTATCTCCCTATCCCCTCTACCGCCTCATCTTTCTCCCATTACTGTGTTGCATCCGACGTGTACCTCCCTGGGTTTGGTCTTCCCTCCTCCCCTTACCTTACTTCTTGGACCAATTGTTATGGTACAGAAGTTTTCTCTTTTATACTCACCATACTGTTTCTACTTACCTCAGAGGGCTCATGCAGTATTTCTCCTTTTGTGATTGACTAACTTTGCTTAGCATAATTTCCTCCAGTTCTTCCCACGTAGAGATGTGTTTCATGTGTTCATCCGAGCTTTTGAGTGAGGCATAGTATTCCATTGTGTGTATGTGCCAGAGTTTGCTAATCCATTCATCTACTGATGGAAATTTAGCTTGCTTCCATGTCTTTGCGATTATGAATTGTGCTGCAATAAACATTGGGGTGCATACTGCTGGCTGTGGTTTATTTCTTGCCTCTTCTGGGTATATACCTAATAGTGGTATAGCTGGATCGTAGGGTAGTTCAACTTCCATTTTCATTAAATATCGCCAGACTGCTTTCCACAGGAGCTGTACATATCTACACGACCACCAACAATGTAGAACTGTTCCTATTTCATCACATCCTCTCCAACATTTGTTGCACTCTAATTTTCTGATCTGGGCTAGCCTTAAGGGTCAACACAACCTTTATACAAATTTATGCCAAGTGATGAAGAAGTTCAATCACATCCACCAAGTGAAGAAATTGAAGAATTTTACCAAAGGATTTGGTCAGAAATTGATAAGGCATGCAATCAAGATGCATTGATAATTATTGGTAAGTGGAATTCAAAAACTGAAAACAAGGAAGGAATAGTAGTTGGAAAATATGGGCTAGGTAACTAGAAAGAAAGCTGGAAATAGTATGATAGAATTTTGTCAAACCAATGACTTGTTCATAAAAAATATCTTTCTTTGTAAAAGCACAAAATACAAATATACATGTGGCCTTCTATAGCTGTAATACACAGAAGTCAAATTGACTTCATCGTTGGGAAGACACAATGAAGAAGCTCAAGGTGAGCAGCTAAAATCAGGCTATGGGCGTACTGTGAAGCAGATCATCAATTGCTATACTATGTAAGTCTAGGTTCAGGCTGAAGAGGATGAAAACAAGTCCAAACTAGGGCGAGCCAAACTACCATCTTGAGCCTACCTGGGTTTTGAGACCATCTCAAGAACAGATTTGACACTTTGAACACTAATGACAGAAGACCTGTTGAACTGTGGGAGGAAATCAAGAACATCATCACGAAGATAGCAAAAAGGTCACCAGAAAGGCAAGCAAGAAAGAAGATATCAAAATGAATGTCAGAAGAGACTCTGAAACTTGCTCTTAATTTTAGAGTTGTTAAAGCAGATGGAAGAAATGATGAAGTCAAAGAGCAAAAGTGAACATATCAAAGGGCAACTTGAGTGGAAAAAGTCAATTATTATAGTACACTGTGCAAAGACACAGAGTCATGAAATCAAAGAGGAACACACATAGCCTGTCTTCAACTGAGGAACTGGAGAAAAATGTCAAGCCTTTCTTGAGTTACAATCATGAAAGAGTCTAAGGGTGAAATATTGAAATGTTGCTTAGCATCATCCAGTGAAGGTTGCAGCAGTAATTAGACAGCGAGCTGTCAGAGGCTTAGACTGGATTCAAATGAGGATATGGAACCAGGGTTATCATTGCTGAATTCAAATGGACCTTTGCTGAAAGCAGATAATGCAAGAAAGATGTTTACTTGTGTTTTATTCATCAGGTGACAGGATGGGACTTGTGGATCATAGCAAACTGTAGGCAACCTGGCTAAGAATGGGATTTTCATAGCATTTCATTGTGTTCATGTGGAACTTGTACATGGATCAAGAGACAGTTGTGAGAAAACAAGGGAATGATGTATGGTTTAAAATCAAGAAAGCTGTGTGTCAGGGTTTTGTCCTTTCACCATACTTACTCAATCTGTATACTGAGAAAATAATCAGAGTAGCTGACTAATATGAAGGAAAATGCTACCTCAGGTTTGGAGGAAGTCTTAGTAGTGAACAACCTGTGATACGCAGATGACATGTCTTTGCTTGCTGAAAGTGAGGAGGAATTAAAGTAGAAGATCAAGAAGAAGATCAAGAATTGCAGCTTTCAGTATGGATTCTAGCTCAATATAAAAAAGACCAAAATCCTCACAATTGGACCAATATATAAGAACATGATAAAGAAAGAAGAGGTTCTCAAGGATTTTTGTCTTGCTTGAGTCCACAATCAATGCTCGTGGGAGCCGTAGTCAAGAGATCAAAAGATAGATATTGAAAGTTGGACATGGAATAAAGAAGACTGTTGAAGAATCTTTGCATTTGAATTGTGGTGCTGGAGAAGAATATAAGGGCAAACCAATCTGCCTTTGAAGAAGTATGACTAGATTTCTCCTTAAAGGCATGGATGACAAGACTTTGTTTTACATACTTTGGACATGCAAGACCAGTCCTTGGAGAAGAACATCATGTTGGTAAAGTAGAGGGGCAGTAAAAAAGAAGGCCAACAAGGAGATGGACTGCACAGTGGCTGCACCAGTGTGTTTAGGCACGGGGACATTTGTGAGGATGGTGCAGGACTGGGCAGTGTTTTGTTCCATTGTTTGGAACTGACACAATGGTAAGTAACAACAGCAGCAATAACAATGTTTCTTGACATCCTAGGTCTAGAAGCTTGTTAAAATTGTTAGATTGTCATTTATTCTCTGAAAACATTGTTATTGGCTGCAGGTAAACTGACTCCTGAGCACTATGTGCAACGGGGCAACATACTTCCTGGTCCTTTCATATAGGATTTTCATTGGCTAATGTTTGGAAATAGATTTTCAGGCCTGCTTAAAAAATTTTAAATTTTTATTCCTTTTATTTTATTTTTAGTTAATATGTATGTGTATATATACATATACATACACATGCATACATACACATATTTATATAATATCATCCGAAGTTCAGGCACATCAACTAGCCTGGTAAACTTCTGAAGGTGGTGTATCCATTTCTGTAAGTCTTCCCTGAAATTTTCTCTCTCAGATTTACACCATTTCATTATGAGGATGTAATTTTGGCATCTCCAAAGGAAGTAAATTGTGTTCCTTTTAAATATTCTTCAAATTTAAGAACTAAAAGAAATTCTAAGGGACAACACCAAGAGTATAATATGGCAGATGGAGTAAGATTTCCCAATGAATTATCAAATTACAGACCTTGTAACCCTATATGAACAAGCATATGCATTGTCGTGTGTGTGGGGGGGATTCTCTGTGAAGTTTTTTGGCCTTTTATTGCCTCCCGTTTTTTAAAATTTTTTATAGGCATCACTGCCCTCTGGTGGTGGGAGTAGGAGGCCCAGCTTTTGCTCCTGTGGAGCCACTGCTGGAATTGAACCTCCATCCCAGTGGGCCGCAGTCCTGTGCACAACCACTACTCCACCGGAGGTCAGCCCACCACTCATTTTCTTAAAATTTGTTCATAATAAGCTTTTGTGATTGTTCTACATCCTTTCAGGAAATGTAGTAAGATTACCTCTTTAGGATCCTTCCAAAACTGTTCCAATAACCTTCTGAGCTGACCTCTTTCCTTTGAATTGAACTCGCCTAGAAAATCCCCTGGGAAGCCATTGCTTTGATTGGACCTTATTTCATAAGATTCCTTTATGAGACTGAGGGAACTCTGGTGGCATACTGCCTATGCATTGGGCTTCTAACCATAAGATCAGGAGTACAACACCATCAGGTAGAGACTGGACTTTCTATTTCTTTAAAGAGTTCCAGTCTCATCAACCCACCAGGGGCAGTTCTGCCCTGTCTTATAGAGTCACCATGAGCCAGCATCAACTCAATGGCAGTGCGTTTGGTGGTGGTTTGATGAGATTAACACAGTGTTTGCATTTCCATGAGATGTTGTCAACAGACACCCCCTGGACTCAGAGATCCGTGGAACCATATTTCGTTTGAAATAAGCCCATATGCAAGGGGGCTTCACAAAGTTTGTGGGAGAAAATGTGGTTGAAAGATACTAGGATTTTCCTTAAATGTTTTGAAGTCCCATTGTATGAACTGAAACTTTAGTACCAACATTTTTATAAACTTATTCTCATACAGCCAAGCCCAGGGACATTTGAGGCAGATGAAAAGAAGCAAGAAGAGAAGCAACTTGAAGAGGCATAATGAAGTGGAAAGAACTAGCAAGAGGGGACCGTGAACCTTCTAAAAGAACCACAAAAGTAGGCAAGGATTGTCAGCACCGAAGATAGAAAGAGATCCAGAGGTGTTCAGTGGAAGAGCCAGAGGCAAAAGAACCAGAGGGAGCTCAGAGGTAGAGTTCATTCGGGGCTGCAGGTAGCAGGACCAAGAGGAACCTACACTGTGGAGCTCAGAAGGCACCGAAAGAGATGTCCCGCACCAAAGAGGAAATACTCCATCTGTGTGTCTCCTGATCCTTAATTAATTAGTTCTAGCATTTTGCTTTTGACCCTGAGTTGCACCCTATTTTTAATAAACCATTTAGATGTAAATATGGTCTGTGAGTTCTGTATAATCATTGCAATGTGTTTGTTGAACACAGAAAGGAAATAGAGTGGCGTGAAATGGATGAATGATGTCAAACTGGTTCAAGAGGTTAGAGAATGGAGGTGTGCTTGACCATAGGAATGAGCATCGGGTTGAACCTTGTCATATTTCCTAGAGTTCGACAGACTCGGATAACATTGTAACCACTATGGCCATTCCCATAATTTCATAGGCTTCCATTTGTCTCATCAAAATGTTGTTAGTATCATAAACTTTCAGGCATCTGGGGAAGACTCCAAGGCAGAGAAAAAAGAATATAGAAGGTACATATATATTATTAGACAGCATCCACAGGAATCTAGATATTTGGGTGAAACTCATCTGGCCACATGTTAATGCAAGTTGGGGAAGCTTCAATTGTCTCCTGAATTCCAGAAATTGATAGATGTTTTCATGGTGGGGTTCATGGAAGTTTTGCATTTAAAAGATGCTTCCATGTACATGGCTTCATGTTACCAATATATTAGGATGGACTTTGCTTTGCCTTTTAATGGTGGAGACAGTCCTCATCAGCCTGACTGGGAGAAGCCTGCCTTGAATACAGGCTGTCTGGTAGAATTACATTCTATCTCAAGAAGGTTAAGACAGGGGACCACATTTTCTCCCACTGCTTAATTCACAGACACATTGGCTCATTCAAATCAGTCATTTAACATATGTGAGAGCCAGGCACTAGGCCCTAGCCTGGGAATACAGAAATAAATGAAAAATAACCCTTTCTTTCATGGGGATCCCACACCAGTTCACCACCTCAGTACTTATGAGGAGAAGTTTAGACATTTGACTTAGTTTAAGACTTGACCATGACAGTGCACTTGGGTGTCTCCTCTCCCTGCGCTGTAGAACTTTTGAGCAACCAAGAACCTTCACCTTAGACCACGCAGTGTCACAATTATGAAGAGTCCCTAAGTCCTGATGTAAGCATGCCATTGAGCTACTTAATTTTAAGCCGGATAATTGCCAGGCTGACTGAGTGAAAGGACCTCAGTAATCTGACCCTCTCCTACTTGATAACCTCAGGTGTCTTCTAACCTACATGTTGAAGTTTGGGTTAAAGATTTTGGAAAACACCATAAAAATGAAAGCAATTGTTGCTGAGCTGATTCAGACTCATGACTGCCCATGTGTTGCGCAGAACTGTTTTCAAGGTTGTGACCTTTGGAAAACTGATAACCTTGCCTGTTTTTCAGGGTGCCTCTCTAAGTTTGTACCATTTAAGTTCTCCTAGAGAAGACTAATCTGTGAAGGAAGACACTAACTTTCTAGCAATGCTGGATGCTGTTTGACAGTGAGGTAGGACTTGTGCTATATTCTCAAAATCAGAGTGAGACTAACCAAGCCACACAGGGCACAAAATAGAACACTAATGATATGTGACATTCTTATAGCTCATAGCCCTTATATTTCCCCAGTTTTCCTCCTCTTATACCTGCCAGGAGCCTAGAAGTAAGGGTTTCTGTTTTGTTTTGTTTTTTGGGCATCACTGCCCTCTGGTGGTGGGAGTAGGAGGCCCAGCCTTTGCTCCTGTGGAGCCGCTGCTGGAATTGAATCTCCATCCCAGTGGGCCGCCGTCCCGTGCACAACCACTACGCCACGGGGGCTCAGTCCCGAAGTTAGGGGTTGTATAGATGAAAATATTGAGGCTTCTATAAAAGATTATGGCAAAAATTGGAATTGGAAATCTTATTTTCTGGCTCCCGATCCAGTGTTATTTCTTCCCGAATCAACGACTCACAAACTTGCACATGCATCTATCGCTGGTGTTATTGTCGTTAGGCCCCATCACTTCAGTTCCAACTCTTAGAGTCTACACACAGCAGAAAGAAACATTGCCTGGGCCTGCACCCTTCTCACAATTGTTCCTCTGCTTCAGCCTATTGTCGCAGCCACTGTATCAAGCCATCTCCACGAGGGTCTTCCTGTCTGTCAACGCTGTCTGTCTACTTTACCAAGCACAATACGCATGACTGGTCTCTCTTCTGACATATCCAAAGTACGTGAGACAAAGTCTCACCTGCCTTGCCTCAAATGAACTCTCTTGCTAGACTTCTTCCAAAACAGTCCTTCAAGCTGTCCACAGTGCTCTCAATAGTCTTCTCCAGCCCACTATTCAAATACACTTTTTTCTTCTTTATGGACTATCCAACTTTCACATGCACTTGAGACAATGGGAACTACCATGGCTTGGTCATACTCTGCAGAGAGTTTGTGCAGTGGTTTACCTAATGCAACACATCTTTTGCTCTCTAACTATTGCATCCAGGACATAAAAGCTCCAATTTACTACTATCCAGTCAATTCTCACTCAAAGTGACCCTAAAGGACACAGTAGAATTGCACTTTTGGGTATCTATCTATCTATCTATCATCTATCTATTTATCAAGCTACACATAATTATTTCATTGGGGACTCACACAGCTCTTAATAACATTCTATACATCTATTGTTTTAACCATATTTGTACATATGCTGCCATCATGATTTTCTAAACATTTACTTTCTATTTGAGCTTTGGTATCAGCTCCTCTTTTTTCCCTCCCTCCCACCCTCATGACCCCTTGACAACTTATACATTATTATGGCTTTCATGTCTTACTCTACCCACCGTTTCCCTTCACCCATGTTTCTATTGTTCATCCCCCTGGAATCATCAATCACTGAGGTCAGGTCTGAAGCTATATATTTTTAAGGGAGCTAAAAACATCTTCTTTTTTCCTTGGAGCTCCATGGTGGGATCACATTTCAGACCATAGGTTAGTAGCCAAATATGTAACCCACGATGCCACCAAGGCTTCTTAGGCATCCAGAAGACTTGTTCAGCATAGACTGCTGAGCCCCATATAAGCTTCCTGATTTAATTGGTCCTTAGTACAGGCAACAATTTTGCTTTTGTAAAAAGTTCTCAGGAGATTCCGACGCTCCTGGTATGGAGGCTGTATTTTGAGAATTACTTGAGCTACACAAGTCCACCCAGAGGCATCATGGAAGAAGCCTAGCAATGATCTTCTCAAAAATCAGTCATTAAAAATATTTTAGATGTCAGTTCTACTGATACACATGAGGTCACCCTGTGGTAGTGCTGAGTTGATGGCAGTGAGTTTTCAGACTGGATGCCCCAAAGTTGCTTCATCCTCAAACCAATGAACATTGCCAAGTGTGCTCCTAGGTGATGTTTTGGATTGAATCAATCTTCTTTCTCTTTTTTTGGAGTTTGGGACAATTGAAATAGCAGGGTCAGTATATAGAGATAAATATTTATCCATATTATTACTGATAAAGCTGAATGAAAATCAGGTGGATTCAGTCTATAGATACCAGATATTGTCTGCTTGAATATCACCAATTCTTTTTCCCCAAGAAAGAGGAAGATCTGAGGTCTAGGAACTAGACCAGCATTCATAGGAAACATTGATGCTGTCTTTTTCAGCGTGAAGAATTCCGTAGAACACCAAGACCAGACAGAGCACTCTGAGAATGACTCAACAAGACAATACAAGACCACTCTGAAATGAGGCCCCAACATGGATAAAGTTATCCCTGAGGTCTTCTTTGAACCTCCAAATGGTTTCCCTTAAGCAGTAGAACATGTCCGCATTGAGGACAGTGCTCTTTGAAGAAATTACTGTATGCAATCAAATTGGCCACAGCAACTTGAAAGATTAGAGAGGAACCTTGGGGGTAGCAAGTTTAAGAGAATGGTGGTGATATAAATCGGGAGGAACTAGCATACTTCAACATAATGTGAAAGATATCATCAAAATCACTGAATTAATTGTACTGCATTGCTGAAATAGTGTATCATTGGCTATGTGTATTTTGCCAAAAAAGATATAACTGCCTCTACTCTGTCTAAGATGAGTAAATTTTTTTACTTTGCTTTAGTTTGCCCTTCTTATAAATAAGTCATCAGAATTCACAATTATATTATTGCCTCACTTTCTGAACCATCCAGTTAAAGCTCTACTTGTTTTGAATCCACAGAAATCACCTTACACACATTCAGATTCTATAACAAGTCTTTTCTGACCTTCTGAGATTTGGCCCATGGCTCCCCATGATGCACACTTACCCTGGCTGCAATGAGTAGTATACTAAACTTGTTTAGCTACTTGTTCTTGACTTCAAGGCACTGAGCATACCAACTCACCAATCAGGGGAGTAGTAAGAGAGAGAGTGTGGAGAGGTGGAGATGTTTCTCTTATGTATCATTTTATCTTCAATCTATAGAAACTTGAGGAGAGAAGACTAAGTGTCAGCCCAGCAAAAGTTACCAGGAGGACCCAGCTATTACTGGAGGTCTTCTTGTACCTTCCATCCTGGACTTATCCTCTGCCGAGTCCTGGGAGATGCTCTGCTTCCTCTTCTCAGCTGACTGGCTCTCCAGAACATTTTGTCTGCTTGGTATCCCTGTGTGGCTCTTTTGTTGGCAGCTGATCTCTTGGGAACATCAAATTAGATTCATTTTCCTAGAATGGTTCCTAGAAATGGAAGCAGTAAATAAACATAGCAGTGATATCAATGACCGACTCTAAGATGACTTATCATTTACCCAGAGAAACAAAACAGCAGATGAAACAAAGGAGAGGGCAGAGCACCATTCATGGTGTGTCCATGTTGTTGTTCTCCACCTGATGTAGACTCAGGTAGAGGAATATTCACTGGATGGGGAGTTTTTCAGCACCTAGACTTGCACTTTCACCATCTTTAACCCTCTTTTATGCTAGGAAGTTAGCAAGAAGTTTATCTACCAGATCTCATCCCTCTCTCTCAATTAGACCTTTACAGAGGAAAGTCCCTCCACCCCCACATTGTCCCTGCAAACAGAAAAAATCAGAGACATTCAAGAGGTCACATTATTACCATGGTCTGCTTGCCTTTAAGTCCTATGAACAACACAATGCAGCCCTTTCACCATCTCTTGAGATTTCAATATTTTAAATGTTCTGGCTAACTACCTAATCACTATTTTTTTAAGGAACATTTTATTATGTTAACCAAACCTCTACACTGCAATTAAGTCTAATTACACAAGCAATTAAATTGTGAGTAAGATTATTTTACAATTTAAAGCTATTTATGCTGACACTAGATTTTTCTCTATCTAATTAATTCTTATGCCTTGGTTATAATTGTTAGCTAATTAACAGACTTTCTGACTGTTGGTGCACATTTTAAAAGCAACAGTTTTTGTCTATGCACATGCAAGTGAGTACATCCCATCTGCTTTAATGGATGGTCTAAAAGAGGGAAAGGAAACATTGATTGTTTTTGTTCAGCTCCTTGGGGAGGGGGGAAGGGGGGTGGAAATCTTGGCCTGATAAATTGGTTGTATGAAAACAGGCAGGGGATAATTATGATATATAGAGTTTGTTACTACATATGTAGTGCAATGAACAATTTACCTGGTCAATGACCTCTGTCACTGGTAGAGAATATAGGTTCTTTACCAGGAAAATTCAAGGTGCTGGAACTATTTCATGTTTCAAAATATCTCATTAGAGCTTACCAGTGGGCTCATCATTAACCCAAGCACTGCAGTTTGGTTCCATTGAAATCACACTGATTTCATATGACTCTGTCCACCGTGGCTCAAACATCAGTAGGTGGCTCATGCCAATCAGAAACTCTAACTGGATGTTGTTAAGAGGATGCTGCTTATTAGAGCACTAAAGAATACTCATGGGATAGAAATGCAAACGTTTTATGTAAGGATACCTGAGTTGTATGTAGTAAGTTGGGAAAAACTAAATTAACTGTCAGTCAACATTTTTCAGAAACTGAATTTTCAAACATTACCTCATCTGATTCTGATGATCTTTCTTTAACTTTCTTTTATGTGGATCAGCTGAGGCTTACTTTTTCTCCCTTTCATGACAAGGTCCTTTGACCTGCACTCAAAATTCCTCCCTTGTCACCAAGCAAGGATGCAATTATTTGTAAAATACCCGAAATTCTTACAAATTTGGCTACTCTGGCCCAGTGTTTTAGAAGCCTACTCTGCTGAAGAAAATGGCTTCCTTTTAAAGGTTCTTGTAAAAAGACCTTGTTATGTATTAAACAAATTTAATGAGATAATGGCATGCAAAAAATCTTAAAGCAGATATTCTTTTTAAAAAAATCAATTTATTGGGGGAAGGCTCTTACAACTCTTGTTAGAATCCATACCTCAACTGTATCTTACATATTTGTACATATATTCCATCATTGTTTTCTAGATATTTACTTTCCATTGAGCCCTTGGAAGCAATTCCTGTCCCCACCCCCCAGCCCCCCTCCTCCACCCCTAAACCCTTGTGGCCCCTTGATAGATCATATATTGTTAATTATTTTCAAATCTCACACGAACAGCTGCCTCCCTCCCCCTCTCATTTCTGTTGTTCTTCCCCCTGGATGGGGGCGAATGGTTATGAGCCATTCATTGCAATCAGTGTCGCCCTCCCTCGTCCTCTCTCTGCCTTCCCCAAATCCTTTTGCTATCTCTATTCCCATTCCTCTTCCTGGGTTCCATGTGTAGTGGGTTTTATCTCTTGCCTGTACCTATGTACATGCACCCTTCTAGTGTAAATTGGGAAGTGGCACTGCCGTCATGATAGCTGGGGGTGGGTTGGGGGTTATGAGAGCTCAAGGAATCAGAGGTATAATTGTGTGACCCGTTTGTGCTCTGCTGATCCTTGATTGACTCATCAACTCCCTGCAACTCCTCTCTGGGGGTGATGGTCCACTGTTCATCAATAGGCTTTGTGTCTGCACTCCAAGCCCCCTCTGTTCTCACAATGCATTTTTGTTAGTTTGTTTGTTTACTGTTAGTGAAACTTGTGATGCCTGTTGCCTGGTTTTGATGATAACTCACGATCACGCCAGCTGGTACGCTTCTTCCATGTGAGCTTGTTGCTTCACTGTTGGGTGGCTACTTGAAAGCAGATATTGCTCACCTTTTTAAATAGGAGTAGTTGAGATTCCTTCCTTTATTACGCATAAATATTGTTGACTCCTAAGTTAGCCATTTTAGTTAAAGAATGAAAAATTATTCTGTGTGTTTAGGGAAACAATCATAATAGGATATTATTGTGAAATGCTAAACAATTTTCCTGTGTATCGCTAATCAAAGAAAAATTTGTTCTTTAACATTGCCCTACTCAATCCTCATGCTCAGGAAGAGAGCACTGGAAATAGGGGTGCTAAAGCAAAGTGTGGCTAAGAAATCAGATGGGGTCCAGCTATCAAAAAGAATGGTGTCTTGAGTCTTAAATGCTTATCTTTAAGCAAGAAGCCATCTCAGTGAGGCATTAACTAAGTTTACATGGAAGATGCACATCAGCATGTGTGTTCCAAGGATTGTAAATCTCAAAATCCCGTGGAGGAACTTGTATCAGAACGTCAATTCTAAGTACCCCATTTGTAGAACATTATGGATCACAGAAGAAACCAAAAACCCATTTGCAGGGACTCCACATGAATTCAGCTTCCAGTGCATTCCTTCTGACCATTGTCAAGAGATGTGATTAGCCCAGTTATCAGCTAGAAGGCATTGTAAAGTCAATTATGGCAGATTTAATTAAGTTAAAATTCAATGCTATTTTGTTTGTGCTCCTTTTAGTGTGTTTTAAATTTATTTCAGTTTTTAATATTTCTGCTTTCCTTTTGATTGAGTATTTTTTCTGTTATATTTTGTGACAAATTATGTCAGACAGGGTTCTCTAGAGCAACAAAATCAGGACACTAATAATTATATATATCATATAAATAAACAGTTGATTTATCTATAAAGCAGTACAAATGGCTCTGTGCAACTCACTTTCAAGAGACAATCAACAGATTGGCAGTTCATCAAGTCTGGAGGGCACGAAGGTTGTCTTCTATGGATTAATTCAGATTATTGAGCCATAGGCAGCAAATAGCAGGGCAAGTCACCAACATCTAGATGACAGGGTCTGACAGTCCTCTGCTCAAGCAATGCATACTCGAGTAGCGTGGCAAAGCAGGTCCTGAAGGATCCTCAACTTACATTGACACAGTCCCTGAGTTAGGTGTCCCACAGGTAGTGTAAGTGGAGGTAAAGAAACAGCTAAGGCTGATGTGGTCCAATCATCAAAGAGCAAGAGACAAGAAAGGCGAGGCTCACCGGAGCCATTTATCTCTCCACCCTTCAATTCATTCCACATGTGTTCATTGGCCAGGTTGGCACAATAAACCTACCTATCGCACTATTGCTGGATATTTTTTGTTGTTTGCGTGTTTATTTTCTGTCTGCGTTGGGTATGATTTCCTGTATATGAAATCTTGAAGAGGTAATTCTTTGAAGACAATAATTGTATTAATGATTACCTAGGGACATGCCAGGGGCTGTTGGGGAGAATTGGAGGGCTAGAAACAATGAGAATGAGAGAGAAAAAATATCATCAAATGGATTGAGATAATGATCGCACAATTTAAACTGTTTGATATGTGAATTATCTGACAATAGAACTTAAAAAAAATTGTCTGGAAGACTCTCCCTCTGAGTATTTTTGTTTGCTGATAGAAAGAGAAAATAATACTGCCTTGCAGAGAGAGAACTTAATGGAAAACTTCTGCTTTCCAACTCAGACATGTAAAGCTCTCTGAAGTCATTGCTTCTCTCCAAACATCTAGAGCAAGCTAAACAAATGTAAGAATCAAAGGTATTTTGGGGATTTCTCGAAGAACTACAGTTGCAAGGCAAACTAGCATCTGCAAAGAGCCCTGAAGCAAAGAAATGCTTGCCTGATATCCAAGCAGAAGAAACACTGAAGTTACAAAGTGTCATTGCTGTTGTTAGATGCCACCAAATCCATTCCTATGCACAGCAACCCTCGGCACCACAGAAGGACACTCGTCCTTTGCCAACCTCACAATGGTTCTTATGTTTGAGCCCATCAGAAGTGGTAAGTATGGCAGTCACTGATCTGTGTCAATTCTAGCAGTGGCAGTGCAGGGGTGGAGTCTAGTCTGTCGATCTGGAGATAGCCAATGAGAGCTCTGTGTGGGCATGGCTTTCTCCTGAGAATTCTGGGAAGTCTTGCCGTAGTTCTCAATTGGAGGCGAAAGACAAAACTCAGTCCCTTAGGATGCCGACTGACAAGACAAGATGGTGACATGCTGATAGATTCTGAGTCCTGGAACCTGGAGGACTCACATGGTGAAGTCACATGGGCTTGTCCTGGTGAGACCAGACCCCTGGGGCTGGAGAAGCCACAGAGAGACCCCTGTCAGCGCTGAGATGCTTCTACGGCCAATAGATACTGCTGATGGACCCTGAACCCTGGAAACAAGGAGACATGGGGAGATCCCTGCCAGTGCTGGGATGATTCTACTGCTGCTGGATACACAAGACTTTGCACCCACTGCCCTGTGATTGTCCTGGTGTCACTGCACATGCTGTGCGAGTCAGAAGGAGACATTAGAGACTGTATCAGACATATGAGCTAATATCATCCTTATCCCTTGGACTGGACTGGGTTGGGATGCCTTTTCAATGTTCCATTCCTCTTGTATATAATCTTTTCCCTTATATCCATATGTTTGTTTATGAATTTGTTTCTCTAGTCTCCCTGGACTAACATAGTAAGGAACAATGCGATGCAGAAAATGGGAGCAGGACAACGAAAACTCCCCAGTGGTTGCAAGACAGAGTCCCTGGAGTCCCTGATGTGGTTTTGTGGTCAGTGCTGGCAGCTGTTCTCAGAAAAAAGAAATACTGATATTTGTCAACTCACAGAAGCATTTAACACCTGTTCTCAATCATTTAACCCTTGTCACGTTTAGGGATATTTCCATTAGAACTTATTGTTCTTCTTAGGTGTTATCAAGTCAGCTCTGACCCAGAGACACCCAACGCACGCACAACAAAATGAATTGCTGATTCTGCTCCAGCCTCACAGCTGTGCCCATGCTTGAGCATCGTTACAGCCCCGTGTCAGTCCATCTCCTTGAGGGCCTGCCTCTTTTTCACTGCATCATTAACTTACCAAGCATGATGGCCTCCAGGAACTGCACTCACATGACAAAATGTCCCAAATATGTGCCAGGAAGTCTTGCCATCCTTGCCTCCATATAGCGCTGGCTGCACTTCTTCCAGCAGATTTGCTTGTTCTTTTTATTTTGCTTTGCTTTGTTTTTTTTTGGGGGGGGGTATCAGTGCCCTCTGGTGGAAGTGGGAGGCCCAGCCTTGCTTCTGGAGAGCTGCTGCTGAATTTGAACCGCCAAGTCAGTGGGCCAGGAAGCGGACTTGTTGCTCTTCCTCATAGTCCAAGAGTGTCAGCACTGCCCCTCTGTTCGGTCAAACAGTGACCAGACGTCCCCTTTTTATCAATTTAACAATGTCCTGCAGCATTTTTAAATTAAAATAAATATATTACAATGCTATTTTTGCATTCTATGAAAATTTTGTTGCTCCATATAGACCAAATTTTTCATCAAGAACCCCATCCCCACCCTGGGTCAATGGTGTCCTGCTTAAAATCTGGTCACTTTAGAACTGTTTCCTTTCTTCAGCCTCTGGTCTTGGCTTCTGCCACTTCTGACAGAGACTTTGAATGTGTTCCCCTTCCAGTGACTCTGAGATTTCTCTCTCTCTCTCTCTCTCTCTCTCTCTCTCTCTCTTTCAGAGACAGTTGAGAAGAATGACTTGAGGTGTGATATTTCCATTTCAGCAGATCATACCCCAAAGAAACAAAGGGAGTGACTTCATTCACAAGTTGTACTCAATTAGTCACTTCATCTCACCTCCATACTGTCCTGAGCAGAAATCAAACACCAAACCAAGCTTACTGACGCACTGCCATTGAATCAATTCTGACTCATATCGACCTTGTAGTATAAGTAGAACTGCACCTGTGAGTTTCTGAGGCTGTACTTCTGTATAGAAGAAGGAAATCTCTTCTTTCTCTCATACAGAACCTAGTGATTCTGAATTATTGACCTTGCAGTTAGCAAACAAGCCAATGGTTAAATCATCGTACTTCCATGGCTTCTGAAGATGCCCTCTAAAATGGGGTTTTAGTCACAAGCATTGAGACCAGAATTATACCACATTATATAAGGAATTGTGCTCAGAAGGGCCATGACTCAGCCAACTATATCTCACTATTATCTGGTCCATACTGTCTTCCTTACACTAGTATTGCTTTGCTTTTCTTGTAACATAAGCTAAACTTTCATTTCTGTGATTGGGCAGACTCTTGCTGTTCTACAATGCAACGTAATGTGATGTAACACAATCACCTTCCATAATCTTACCTAATGTGATGTGGTTCATCAGCTGGAAGGGGAGTTTCTTGGACTGGTTTACCCTCAGATTATAAATAGATATTTGGAGAGAATTTGCTTTCTCTCCGCTCTGTATTCATTCTGTCACCTAATCTATGAACCGTTGGTATCAAGCTTGCAAAGGTCTTTAGCTTGACATCTGACCTATGGATTTTGGTCTTGCCGACCTGGAAAACTAGGTGAGCCAATTGCTTGGAATACATCTTCCCCTCTATGTATGCATATATGTTTGCTGTGTGCTTTGGAGTAAATGCCAACTTTTAGTGACCTTATGGAAAAGAATTGTCCCATACAGATTCCTAAGCTATCATCTTGATAAGAGCAGAAAGCCAGGAGCCTTTGATGTATTTGAACCGCCAGCCTGGTAGTTGACTACTGAGAGCTTAACCACCGAGTCACCAGTCCATTCAGGTTCTGCTTGTGTTCCCCTAGAGAACCCAGAGGACGAATCAGATATGGAACCCAGTAGTGGCACAGAGAAGGAATGGATTCCTGGATGAGTGACTTTCAGAAGGTGCACCTATCCTGTCTTTGGAGGGACCTAGCGTGGCTGCAATGATGGAGGAAACACACATTTGAGATTTTGGAATTTGGAGATGGTCCCAGGCAGAATTGTCAACACGATAATGTAGACAAGAATTTGCAGCTCCCAAGACCTGGGGAGGGAGAAAAAAGAGGCCTGCTTGTGTTTTTCTTCTATTTACAGACAACAGTTCCGATGGGGGAGGAGAGCTTTCTTTTGAGCTCTCTTCAGAGATGTTTCATGGTGAAGGGATTGTGTGACAAAGAAGACATCACTCAGTTGAGCCGCGACGTGCCCCCTGGCAGGACTCAGGTGGCGACTTTTATCCAGTGGACAAAACCAAGTGGCCCATGCCTTTTAACACGAAATCTTTTTTCCCAGAGATTCTTCCTCCCATTATAGGTTAAACACTGTAAAATATGGAAAACATCGCTGGGTCTTGTGCAGCTCATTTGTTCTAAAGGCAAGTTGCCGCCAAGTTTTGGCCTTGATGAATTGCCTGGAAGGCAGCTATTTTTAGGCCTCTGCATGCTAATGTTTCTATTTGTTGCACAGCCCCAAGGAACAATTCCAGAGACCATTTCTAGTGTCCCCGTTTCCATGGAAACGATGCTCCGCTTTGTGCGCCAGCCCCAAGCCTGAGGAGATGTATGTGCCGCTTCCCTTTCTGCCGGCTGACACAGAAGTCACGCTTTGTTGTGATTGTGCAAAACACCAGCCCCGCCTCCGTCTCCAGTGCCTTCTGGAAGGGTGTGTTCGTTTGATGTGGAATCATCCAGGTGAAACCAGCTTCAAAAACATCTCTTCAGCCCACTCCGCTGTTTCCAGACCTTTGTCGTATATGTTCCCATCCTGAATTAGTGCTCCTCTCAAAAGGGGGCCGGGTCCGCGTCTTCTAAGTAAAATGTTGATAATAAAATTGCAGGCCTGTTTGTCATCCTTTACGAGTGTTTTCCAGTTGAGTCTGATGGGGCACCTTGCTCTGGCCCCAGTCTGCTTTCGGTGTTCCCTGGGGACTTCATTCCTCTGCTTCCTTTGCTGCTCTGTTGCACACCCCCAGTGTCTGGCTCTGACATGGTGAGCTTAGGGCGGCGAGCACAATTCCTGCCATGTGTCTCCAGCGTTGTCCCTCCTGGTGCTATGGGTCAGTGAGGAACATTGAGGGAGAGCGGATTGCAAGGATATACATATGACCTCCTCCCTGGGAGGTGGACATGGGAGAAGTGGAAGAGGGGACGTGTCGGATGGTGTAAGATATGACAAAATATTAACAATTTATAAACTATCGGGTTTCATGGGGGAGGGGGAGTGGGTAGGGAGGGGAAAAGAGCAGATATGGGGCCTAATTGGAAAGCAAGCGTCTTGAGAACAATGAGGGAAACAAATGCACAAAAGTGCTTGGCACACAATGGATGTATGTGTGGATTGTGATAATAGTCGTATGAGCCCCCAACAAAAAGATTTAAGAATAAAATAAAATTCTAGGTGTGGTACATAGAGAAGTGTTCATCATGAAGCCATCTGACAGGACAGTAGAACTGGGATAGAGAAGGCATGTGTGTGTGTGTGTGTGTGTGTGTATGTGTGTACTATATAGATTTCTTAACAGAGTGTTAGGGATTGAACTGCTTTCCCCCCAAATATGTGTTGGATCCTAACTCCCATTCCTGTTGATGTAATAATTCTATTAGGGAATAGGATTGTGGGTATATTAATGAGCAACTGTGTTTATGATGTCATACAAGTTGCCCATTGAAACTCCCACAGATTCCTGGAAGAATGCTAGGGCCTTCTACTCCTGTAACCTGCTATAGTTTCAGAAACACACAGGACACCACTAGGAGTCTGCATCGACTCTATCGACGGCAGGGAGTTTACCAAGGAGGGTGCTTCTCAAACCTAGGGACCTTTGAGCTATGAAGAGAGCAGATTAGATGCAGAGAGTGGACTGCATACTCGAACGTGGCAGGGCAGGGGGAGGGGGGAGATGTCACTTGGAGAAGTCCAAGGAACCAAGGACTACCATGGCTTCTGACACTGATTCAAGGATCTTGCATCAGAGCCAAGAGGGAAAAAGTCTTCTTCTTGGACTGACGTCCTGAGTTCAGCTTTTAAGCCTCCTAAATCCTGAGAAAATGAACTTCTGTTCTTCAAAGCTCCTCACCTGTGGCATTTCTGTTATAGCAGAGCTAAGAACCAAGGACACAGGGACCCTGTGTTAGTATTGTATAAGTGAATAAAGTGAATGAAAGGGTGTTTTCACTCTGAGTCATATATGCCACTTTCCACCCATTTCTGCAGTTTGAACCCCTTTCTGCTTAATTTTCTAGTTACTCGAACTCTTGAAAGCTTATGGGTACAGTGGAAGCAGATTGTTAAAAACCAATCAGCACATACACACACACACAGACACGCATTTTCACTTGATTCTAGGAAGCTTCTCTCCCCTCACATGAACCTTGGATTCTTATATTAGCAAACTGTGTGAAGTTTCTTGTTAAACTTAATATTTGGATTCATCACCCCTGCTATTCTAGATTTCTGCTTCCCAGAGGAAGTACTTTTCAATGGCCTCTTTCTTCTGATGCTGAGCACCAGAGTTTTAAACAACACATTCCTTGGTGTTCAAGGTCCAGATATTGCCCCTGACCATGCTCTCATGAAAGGTGAGAGTTTAGCTCTCATAACCCTCTGTTT
Organism: Nesogale talazaci; assembly: GCA_004026705.1. Classification (NCBI taxonomy): domain Eukaryota; kingdom Metazoa; phylum Chordata; class Mammalia; order Afrosoricida; family Tenrecidae; genus Nesogale; species Nesogale talazaci. Next base: position 19,132 of record PVJH01034597.1, read on the forward strand.
CAATACACACTTTCTCCAGCCACCTTGTCAATGAGGGTATATTGCAATGTGGGTGTTAGCTGCTCATCTTGGCCTCTCCGGCTACACAGTCTCGGCCTCTCGGGCTACACACAGGGAAGCCGGTGAGAGTGAGAACGCAGCAGGCTGCCTTGTGTTCCCAGGCCTCCTGCATTTTCTTTCTTGGTTAGGGTGCAGTCTTCTCATTTTTCCAACACTCGCTTCTAGTAGAAAATATATGAGTTGGCTTCTCTGTCCAGTCTCCACTTTATATAGGTTCTCTATAAAGGTTCTGGTTTCCCCAAGTTTTATTGCGTGATGTAATTATCACTGTAAATAAGACATATATGATAGATGCCCTGTTCAGAATTGTACTCCTTATTTTTGTCCACTCTTGGATTTCCTGGGCATTGTCCTCTTCTGTTTTACTGTATGCGCAGTGTTATATTTTGTAAACCTGCCGCGGAGTGTGGGAACCATGGACAGATCCGCTGGAGAAGAAATACACTAAGGAGTCTCCTCAGACGTGAGGAGTCAGACCAGTGAGACTGTGGCTCCCGTGTTTTGGAGATGTCATTCGGAAAGGGCGACAACTAGGAAGGGCATTATGATGGGGTGGGTCAAGTATCAGGTCAGCCAAAGGGGGGAACCTCTCCTCTGTCAGTGGCTGATGCATCGCCTCAGCAGTGGGCGCACACAGGCCACAGAGTGTGGAGATGGCACGGCACATGGATCTCTTTCGCTCTCTAATTGGGCTTGCCAGGAATCTGAGCCAACTAGGGGCAGGAGGCAGAAGCAGCACCCTCGACTGCATTCGGGAAGGCCCCAACGCATCGGGTGAGTGGCAGGCTCATCTTTCATGGAGACTTCTCTCCAGGATGCCTCTTCTGGGCCTACCCAGACAGTAGCTGTCTGGTCCAATAGCCTAGCTGACTCCTGGCTTCCCCTTCCAGTACCCTCCTGGGGATCCCATCTTTAGTTCTTGAGTTCCGTCCCGTGTTTTCTGGGTCTGGCGCACTCTCCAATTTTACTCCACACTCCTGACACTGAATTCCTGAAAACTGGATACACTCGATTCCTGTTTCTATGTCTCCTTCCTGCTTGCACAGTTGAAGGAGGCTAAGATTCCACAATGGGAATTGTTTTCCTGCAGCATTTTAAATATAAAGTATATTTAAATATAAACACAAATGATGATAATTATTACATATATTAATTTGGGGATACTACAGCTCTTATCACAATCCAACCTTCCATCCATTGGATCAAGGACATTTGTATATTTGTTGCCATCAGTATTTTCAAAACATTTTCGTTCTACTTAAGACCTTGATATCAGCTCATTTTCCCTTC